>JAOUQT010195098.1:0-29749 GCA_025769995.1 Xyliphius kryptos
GGTTCTCCACTAGCTGCCGTTTATCTTTGATCTCATTGGATGCCACCCATGTTTTAATCTGGTCACGTAGTCGCTGGAAGAGAAAGGTACATTTTAGCAAAAACACTGCTCCATGTGTTTCCTAAACAATGTTCTAATAAATGACTTAATGAGTCCCATCAGGAGTGTCTGGATGAAGCTACCACCTTACTGCTTCTCACCTGAAGCTTTTTAATCTCCTTCTTGAGATCAGCCTCATATTTCTCCTTCTGATTGGCGTTGGCTGCATTGTGAAGCTGAAAATCATTACAAACTCATTATAACACCTTATGTATGCATCTATCCATGAGTATATCACTAAGGCATTTCAACTGTACTATAAATGGACTGTAATTATGTATTTATTATAAGGTTCGGCTCAAAATAATGGGAAGTGACAGATTTCCATGGTTCCATGATTTCCACTGGATTCAGTTCTAAATAAATCTCACCTTTTGCCAGATGTCTTCAAACTGTTCTACTCCTTCTGCAACTTTTTTCAAACACCGGTCTATTTCCCCTATGTGAACATGGATAACAGGTAAAGTTCATACAGGCTTGTCCATCTCACAAAAATACAACAGAAAACAAAACAAAAAAAGTTTTACCTTGTAGTTTTCTCTTGTCGGCCATGGCTTTGCTATGATACTGTCTTCATACCTCCTGGACCTCCTGATTATGGAAAACAGTATTATCTTTTAAATCTGTGATCCTGACTTTACACACTTTTGTACAAAAAAGCAGACGCTTTTATCCAATGCAACTTACAAATGAGAGAACAACACAAGTCAGAAGTTAAGGAGAAACCAGCTACATTGTAGTATCACCAAACCTGATCATTGTTTGATACGGCTTCTAGATTTCTATATTTTTTTTAAATCGGCAGGTTTGGAAATTACTATGATGTTTTAGAATAATTTATTTTAAGTTTATCTAAGATTTTATTATGAGTTTATGGCGGCACAGTGGCTTAGTGATTATCACGTTCTCCTTTCAGCACTGCAGATTCCTGGTTGAGTGAGATTTAAGTTAGGTTTCCATGGTTCCAGGTTCTCCGGATTCCTCCCACAGTCCAAACACGTGGATTCAAGGTAAATTGGCTGCTCTAAGTTCCCGCTATATTATCTGTGTGTGCCCAGTGTGTGTATCTGCCCAGGGCCCAAAACTTTCTCTCCTTCAACCCTAATATAAGATTATGTTATGTTCTCTCATTTGTAAGTAACTTTGGAGAAAAGCGTTTGCTAAATGACTAAAAGCTAAATGTAATTAAGCAGAAGATAATGGCTAAATGAATTATAATTTTAATAAATGTACAAAGTATTCTAAAACTTGTAAGTACATAATCATTACTCGTATTACTATTTATAAACAATGAAAAAAAAACAATGGTATATATAGATATATATACAGTATATATACAGTATCAATCTTTAATAAAGTGTTAGTTAGCATTGAGCAAAAATGCATTTCATATTTTTTACTTTTATTTTGATTGATTCAGTTAAAAATTGAATTTGCAAATACATATTTAAATATAATATTTTTTAATGACATTTTAATCTGCATTTCGTTGGCTCTGTATTCGTTTACTCTGCTCAATGACAATAAAGTTGAATCTAATCTAATCTAATCTAATCTACTAGCACTTGAAATAGTACGATATAAACCAAATATGTTAATCTGTACCAAGATATGTATCTGCAAATATTTGCAGACAGTTGTCTAACGATTGCCCCCATATAGTCTGTGTGTGTGAGTGTGAATGTGTCCAGCGATAAATTGCTGCCATAAACAATCTCTCCTGGATGGGCATGATAATGAGAAGGTAATGAGTGAATGACTTACAATTTTAATAAATGTACATAGTATTACTAAAACATATAATCACATGATTATTACTCATATTACTATTTATAAACAGGTAAAACCAAAACTATGGTATATAATTATTTAATATTTATATTGTCATATATAGTCATTAATGAACGTTGAGTTAGCATGGAGTAGAATAATGATAATATATTATTTCTGTAACACACTTTTCGTTTGTAAAAAAAAAAAAGTGCTTACTGTGTAAAAGGTTTGATTTAAAATACTTGCTAATCAAATAATAAAATATAATTTACTGTCCTCCTACATATACGTCAGAATTAGAAATGCATTTCATATTTTTTACATTTGTTATTATAGGTTTAGTTTAAATATTTAATAGAATTTGCAAAAAAAGATTTGCATAGCATCTTTTTTAATGATGAATTGATCTACTAGAATTCTATTAGTAAAAAAATAGAAAACAAAACAGAACATGCATATATGTGTATATATATATATATACACACACATCAGGGCCACGGTCAGTAATGCAGGTATGCATGCTGTTAGTAACTGCAGACTGTAATAAGAGTGTTATTACTCTGTCTGGGTAGATGTTAAGCAGACGGTTGTAGTTGAAGGCTTGCTGATATTAGCGGATGGTTAGCAGCGAAGCTAAGTGCTAAGCTAACGTCACAGCGGCAGCAAAGCGAAGCTAAAGCTCCTGCATGCACAAACCAACCGATTCCTGCACAATTCCACCGATTTTCCCCTTATAATTCATATAGATGTACCTGGTGTTTAGTTAAAATTGCTATAAACAATACAAATACAAACAATCGATCAAATTATTTACGTTAATTTTCCACAGTTTGGCTCTGCTCGGCTCCCTCTGTACAGAACATACAGTAAAGATGGCCGTGAAGCTCCGCCTCCATTTCAAAATCTCCCGCCCCAAATGTATTTTCCTGTATTCTGATTGAACAAAATGGAAGGCAATCGTTTAAACCCTCCACCTCCTCTGTGAATCCGCGGTTCTGATAGGATGTTTGGTCTGACATTTCCACAAATCGTCGTCAGGGCTTTTAATCTCATTGGCGAAAATGTTGTAGATGGGGTTATATTTACGGAAATAGAAGTCGGATCTATTAACCGAAACGAATCTTGCAAGTAAAAGTTTTTTTCATTAATAAAAGTTTATAATGTGTGGAAGTTTTGTATTTGTGTGTACATAATTTATGTAGATCAAACCTATCGTACAACACAAATAAGCAAACATGTTGTGGAACCTTATTTTATCTTTCTTATAGCCTGCAAAATCAAAACAGTGATTACATTATAAAATTCTGCATTTAATACTCTACATAGTCATAGCTGTCATTAATATAGCACTTTGAGTTTTTCATGAAATGTAAATAGCGCTACCAATAAATTCTGATTACTATTATTATAATTATTGAAATTATTATTATAAGATTAAGATAAAATGATCAAAAAGACAACATGCTGCGAAAAAGGACATACATTAGCTCACCTTGAAAAACAATAAAGCTGGTAACAGAGGAGCCTCTCTGAAAAATATTTGAATCACAGACTGAGGATAATTATATTTTGTCTATGAATACTTATGAAATAATTCCAAATGCTCTATCTGCTTCCTTTCATAATATTTTCCTCAGTTGCGCAACTGAGGGAAATATTTTGAAAGGTAACAGAGGAGCCTCTGAAAAATCTTTGAATCACAGACTGACGATAATTATATTTTGTCTATAAATACTTATGAAATAATTCCAAATGCTCTATCTGCTTCCTTTCAAAATATTTCCCTCAGCTGCGCTACTTCTAGACATGTATTTCCAGGCTTTATTTACACATTATTCTAAATTGATTAAACATAATATGCAATTCACATTTTTTGGTCAATGAATCCGCCTGTCGCTGGTCTTTCCATATCCACCACCAAAGGCTGTGCGTGGCACTACTGTCTCAACGATTTACCAGCTGTGGTGCAGCCACTCTTTATACTGCATTTCTCCATAGTAAAAAAATTTATAGCCATACAATAATTATTGACAGGCAAATTAAAGACTGTGGGTATTCTGAACATACATTAGCTTTGTTTATTTTTTGCCAAATATTTCAAATACTTTATTATAGACTCTTATTGTACATCTCTAGTTTGCATTAGGTTTAATAGGTTTATTAGGCAGAAAACATCACTGGTGTGATTAATTTTGTTTCAAACAGTGAATTTTATAAATATAAATACTGGTGTAAGAAATTCAGTAATGATCTCAGTACCTCCTCACTAATGTGGAAATGATCAACATGCACAGGAAATGTTACTGCTGTCAGAAAGATATTTATAAATCGGAAAAGTCGTGACACACTAATGGGGAGAACTTGATAACAACATGAAAGTTGAAAGGCAGTTGTTTTTGAATGAGTGATGGCTTTGGAGTTTAGATATTTTGTATGAACGTATTATTATAGAGTGAGGTTTGGGACAATTAGAAATCTGAAATGAATATGTAGAATGCATTTTGTGTAAGTTGTGACAACGGTGTCTACATGCTTGCTTTCTTACGAGAATTTATCAGTAGGTTTTCCAAGAACACAACAAGGAATGACGAAGACAAGTTTCACCTTTATAGGTACTCGCCACAACCCTAATCCAAGTTTCAGATCTGTGGGTACTTGCTAAGACCGATAGCGAATGAACAATTAAATGTGGGAAAGAGAAAACTTGTTAGTTTTTCCAAGGACATGGTAGGGAATCACGATGCCAAATTTCAGCCTTGTAGGTACTTAGGAAGACCCCAATGTGACAGTGGAGTGGTCTTGCATTCGATATCAAATGAACCATTGAATTTAGGAAAGTGGGAAGCAGTTCATTTTTTTCAGGGACATGGTAGGGAATCACGGTGCCACATTTTAGATACTCGGGAAGTGGAAGAATTAGTGCCCAGTCAGTCAGTCAGTGAGGACTTTGGCGTTAACAGGTTTTTTCAGCCTGTGTGTTAATAATCAGAGGGATTATGAAAATGTTTTTTATCATCAACCTTCAGTTAGTAACATTAATTTGCTCTGCAGAATTCCAAACCGTTTAGCTGCCATTTGAAACACTATCACTTTTTGTTTTTGTCTCTTTGGACTCAACTGTTGCCATAACAGGCAAGGAATGTTGGAGGGAGGGAGGGTGTTTCGACGCTTCCTATTGGCTCCTCGCCCTGCCCCTCATTAGAGTTAGCCCCGCCCCTCCTCGGTTAGAGTTGACTTCCGGAGCTCGGGCAGGCGGAGTGACAGACCGCTGTCTGCGCTGTGAAACATTAATCCGGTGAGTTTAATTTTCTTTTTTTGCTGTTTATTCACAACAAGCATGTTATTGAATGACAACATTAAAATGCGATGCTTGTCAAAAAAAAGGAGCGACGTTAGCTCTGTGGAATTATCTATCTTTTTGGCCTAATCTTTCTAAAGCTAACAGGCTAATCTGTAAACTTAGAAAGCAGCTGTGAATTAGTTTCCTAATTCTAATTTCAGCAAAGCGACGTGCCAAACCTTTCAAAGCTGCATTGGTTTAACATTTTAAAAGATGTTTATGTAAGGTTGTGTGCTTAACAAGTCTGGTTAAGTGTTTTTAGTTTTACCTGTCAAAGCAAACGAACTCTGAAGGATTCAAATCTAAAAAAAATTATTGTATTCATCAGAATGCCTTTTCAGCTTCTTTATTATGTATTGTGTTAACCAGGTAAATTTCTGTTATACAAACAGGTAAACAACCTGAAGCAAATTCAAACACCTGTCAGAACCGATACGATATCATATAGGTTTTTATGCTTTGTTACTAATTATAACAATTACAGAACTAGACATTTTAGTAGCAATAAATATGCATTAATTGAGTAAATGTGTTTTTTGTACAAGCACTTATTTATATATTCCTAATTAAATGTGATTGTCTGAGTGTCTTACAGTCAAAAATGCAGGGAATCAGAAAGGTTTTGTATAGGTCACTATTGCACTACTTACCTATTATCTGCCTGATATGCACCATGCACTTTATTGTATTTATATGTAAATGATCTCTGTCTTGCACTTCTGGTTAGATGGTACTGAATTTAGTTGGCTTTAGTTGTTTTTTCTTGTTTAGTGACAATAAAATGGAATCTAATCTAAAATAACTGCAAGTTGCATTCTGTATAAAGAAAAAAACTAAATAAAAAAGGAAATAAAACAATATAAAACTATATTTAATTTGGATTTGTTTAGTTTGTAGACATTTTTAGGATTGTTTGAGTATCATGCGTGAAATTCAGAGTAAAAACCGATTAGGAGCTTTCTGTGGTTTTGCTGTACTACAGCAATATTATTAAATATTCATATACTAAAATCCAATATTCATTGGTTATACAGATACTTAAAAGTATGATGGATTAATTGTTCTTTATTATAATTTTTGTTTATCTTGACAAAAGGAGCAATTTGGCATGATTCAGATTATATAATTTTATTAAAAAATTGACTCTTACATAAAGGTTGAGATAACATTATCTTAGTCTCTGTATCTGTTTTTTATGGTTAGGTTTTTTTTTCTTTTATCATTGAGCTTAAAAAGTGCTCTGCAGGGGCAAAGTCAAAAGTTCATACCAACCCAGATTTCCTTACACATTCAGTTAAAGTATTAAAATGAATATTAACATGTTTTTATCTTTCTGGTTAATGTATTTTTTGCTTTGTTACTTAATGCATATTTTAAGATGGGAAACTTGCCTGCATGCAGCTCTTATGCTCCCTGTATTGGCTGCTTGGCATTCGGAAAAGTGTTTATTTAGAAGTTAAATGTGGAACAGCATCAACAGCTGCTTCCCAACAGGAACAGTGATGGATGAAACTGTCTTGGAAGGCAATTAAGATTTTACAGGTCACCCATCATCACGACTTTAGAATAGGGCAGGAAACCACAAACCAACAGAGGCAAGGGGAGGACATGTCTCAACTGGGAATCAAACCTGGGATTAAGGCAAAAGCAGTAACCTCTGCGCCTGCTTGTACATGTAGCAGTTGGTTGATGAATTGATGCCCATTTAGAGCCGTTAGTCAAACTGATATGGTTATTGAAACCTTAATCAGTTATTGCTGATTAATATACATCTGTATTTAATGTTCCATTGGTTTCAGGTAAAACTTACTTTATGTTCTTATTGGATGAATAACCCATGAGCGCTGTGTTTACTGTCAAGGTGCAGACTCCAAATCACTGGCTATTTTTGAGAGCATAAACTGGTCACATGAGAATTAACGTAATTACGAAATTCTTCTACCTTGCACATTTTCTCTTGATGGATTTAAGCCGATTTCAGGTATCACTGTTTATATGAGTACTTAAATAATCAGATAACATCCCAAATCCGATAAGGATTAGATTATTAGTGTTCATGTAAACACACTGAGCACTATGTAAATACGCTCACTGTAGATTAGCGCCGCCTGGAAAACGTCCACTCGACAAAGCTTACTTTAAGCATTCGGATTTGTTCCGTGTGAAACTTCATTCAATAAAAAGATTATAGAGCAGATTATTTTATAACTGTGTTACACAGCAAAAAAAAGCTGTTATGGACTTTGTCAGTTGTGTCGCTTATCTACTGTAACCAGCTGTAGTCGAACCCGGGTTATTAGTAAACAGGTAACTTGGCGGCGGCCGTGGAAGGAAGGACAAAACCCCTGCAAACTTCTTTGTGAGACAGACTTTATCAAAGTGCTCGGCAATGGCACTTATCACACATTCTTTAAGCGGTATTCATAGCTGGATTGCACATGATTATAATTGCAGTGTTATTGTACCATTGTTTTGGCTGTGTATGGATATTTCATTGGGGAAGCATGAGAAGGTCTCCTTTGTGGACGCGTCAGGGTCCAGCTCCAAATCATGAGCTCCACCCTGTATTACAAAGTGTAACAATGCAAGCAAACACACACACACACACACACACACACACACACACACACACACACACAAATACAAATCTTAAAAGCACTGTGTAACAAATTGCTCTGGATTTCTGCCAAAGGCAGATTTATTTTGCACAACTAAATAATATATGGAGGCAAATTTAATAAAGCCAAATGAGAGCCGTTTAAGCAGCAGTGGCATCGTGCCATGTTTATAAAGTGTACTTTGTTTTCAGACTTGTAACTGTCTATATTGTGACCGTCACATTACATTAGGCTCCTTTTTGGCCAACATTTTGGCTGTTGGATTGAGGGTATGTTGTTATTTCTGTTTTAATCTGGTTACCTTGTTTATTGTGTTGTAAAGATAAAGGGATTTATTGTGTTTACTTTACACACAGAGGAACATGTCCTCCTCATTTAACCCATCTGTGCTGTGAAACACACACACTGAGTGAAGTGAGCACACACGTTCAGCGCCCACAGAGTAATTGGGGTTAGGTGCCTTGCTCAAGGGGCACCTTAGCATAAAAAAAATCTGGTGGGACTGGGAATCGAACCCCCCCCAGGTCACAAGACTGGTTCCTTAAACACAAGCCTACAATTACCCTAACCCTAAAACCAACCTCTGTATGTAATGCCTTTCATTTTGAATAACTGAACACAAAAATATTATTACTGGGATTCAGTCAGCTGTTTGTATTTAAACCAACATTAATTCAAAATTGTAACGTTAAAAAATCCTTTAAAATGCAGCAAGTTTATCATATTCTTTGTTAGGCCTATTATTATAAGCAGTGAAAAACTCAATAGAGGTTTAGTCTTCTGACTACCCACATATCAGGCATCTATGTTTTAGGAATGTAATAATCCTTGTGTTAGATACCCATATATCAGGTTCTGATCACATTTTGGAACCCCTAGTCAAATTCCATGTTTTATTGATTTCCTTACTAAATGCAGATTCTCTACAGCAAACAGTGTTGTCTTTTCTGTCACACAGGAATATAGCTTATTTGTGCGTCAGAGTCATGTGTGTGGTGTGCCACCACAATCATACACACTTCTGCTTACAGCATCTATAACAATGAACTTTGTATCACGACTGCAAACTCTCTGTTTTGCTAACACACACACACACACACACACACACACACACACACACACACACACACACACACACACACAGAGATGCAGATGTGTGCTTGTTTGCTGCTGCTCAAGTCGCTGAGTCTGTGTTTTTTTTCATCTGCTTCACAATATTTCACAAATTCATTAGTTGGTTAAAGGTCAGTGTCTTTCATTGACCTGTGGAAATTTTATATCAGTAATAAAAAAGTAATAATAATAAAGTTACATCAGTTTTAGGGTGCAGGCTTTTTGAAACAATTGAGGGGTATAATGTTTGGTATTGTGTAAGAGAGTAAGACACAGAGTGTTCTAAAATCCAGTTTGGAGATGGGCACTGGTGTCAGGTCATGGGCACAAAGAGCCTGCACACTGATGTACTGATATGAACAGAGCTGAGATATCCAATCAGCAGTCAGAAGAGTCGGGAGCAGGAATAGGACACATACACTCACTCAGAGCACTGACACTAAAGATGGTATTCTTATTTAAAAAAAAAAACTGGGACCCTGACACTGTTTGCAAAATTTGCTCTGAGATAAATAAAGTAGCTACCTACCTACCTTCCTACCTACCTACCTATCTCTTTACCGAACAACCTACCTATGTACCTCTGTACGTACCTACCTATCTATCTACCGACCTACTTACCTTTTTACCCACCTACCTACCCAGCAACCTACATATCTATCTACCTACCTACCTATTTACTAACTGACCTACCTACTTACCTTTGTACCGACTGACCTACCTATCTACTTTTCTATCTGCCTATCTATCCACTTACCCATCCACTTACCTAACTACCAATTTAAATTAGGACACTGACAGTAATGAGGGGTACCCACCCTTAAGTGGCTTAAGTAGGGACCCTATCATTTTGGGCAGGTTATTTATTTGGGTGCTTACATCCCATATGCTTCTTTCTGTGTCTCTGCAGATCATGGGACAATAATCCAATTGTTTCTTGAATCTCTGAGTGTGCTGAGGCGTTTGCACTGGGATGTTGAATGTTGGACTTCGTGGACGCTCCGTTGGACGATTAACGGAAGGATGTGACGGCACAATCTTAACTTTCACAGACTGCACCTCTCGTAAAACACTCTGGATTTCCGCAAGGTCCATCCGATCATCAAACCAATGACTTTAAAAGCATTTAAACCTGAAATTCTGTTTACATTTTTACACAGACCTCACGACACCAGTCAGTTCTGATGTCATAAATCCCTACAACACTAACACATACACAGTAATCTTTTTACTTTCATCAACCTAACACTATAATCTGCCTTTTATTATTTATGTCTTTGGATCTGGTTTGAACAATCGTCGAAAAACACTATGTTACGGTTCTGTTATTGTCATCGGGAACCAAAAGGATTGTTTGTTGTGGATTTGAAGAACTGAAAGCTACCTACTCACTATTACCTAAAAAGTCAACTTTTTAAAATCTGAAATATTGACAGCCTGCGAATTTAAATATAATTGAATCTATTAAAGTAATTACACTATGTTTGCCAACTGCTTCACACAGTTTCCATTTATGAAGCTTGGATTTAGAAAAGCTTTGAATCTCAACATGAACTTGGGGGGATTTATGCAATGGAGTCAAAAAACTGCTGATGGGCATCGTCTGGATTTACCTCAGATGTAATGTGCACAGACTCTGATAGTTTCACTGAGAACAATCCTGAAACCTGAAGTACAATCCTGCTGAAGTGTCGCTTTGGTCACTTTATCTACTTATGCTGCTCCAGATTTAACCTCATATTTAATGCTGACTGATTTGAGAGAGAGTGGAATCCTGTTAGACTGCTCAAACCTAATATTTTTGTAAGAAAGTGTGGATTCTGGAAGTTTTATTAATGCCATTTTTAATCAGTTCTGCTTGAGGATATTGTCCGATAATCTTCTGAAGATGACGTGACTGGAAAAGACTTCACCTCCATCAACCACCTGACCGACTCTATACAACTATGCGCTCTCCAAATTCTCGGAGTTCATCCCCAAGCTTGTTTACCCAGGATGCTTTGCTTCAAGGCCGTTTTACAGTCTGGAGTTCTGGAGGAAGCAATGGGAACAGTGGTGGCTCTGACAGCAGCCCCAGCAGCCCCGGCAGTGGGGTGTCGTTGATCTCTAGCCCCCCATTGAACACTTACATCCTCACCCTGACCCCCGCTCACATTCACATACAAAGGACCAACTCCCGACAGGGAAAAGATTCATTCGATCTATTGCCCCTTTCTGAGTTAGCTGGGTCCAGCTGTCCTCGCGCACCTGTTGCGCTGTTGGTGCTGTACTGGTACCCCACTGGCCGGCGGCGCAAATGTGTGGCCAAGCGCAAGCAGGTCCGCACTTACCAGGCTGAGAGTCGGGCTGAGGCTGAGAAATGGAATGCAACCATTCAGTGCTTGCTTCGCGGAATTGACGTCAGCCATTGTACAGGTGAGGACGACAAACGTACTTGAAAGTTTAGCATTTTGAAAACACAGGATGACACACGTTTATTTATTTTTTTCTAACATCCCAACCCAATCTGGGTGGAGTTTCAATGATCTCCCTGTGTCTGCAATGGTTTCCTCCCACAGTCCTAAAACATCTGCCCAGACGTTCTCCCCGGATAGAAATGGGGAACCCCATTGCGACCCTGGATTAAGAGGAAGATAATGAATGATTATATCCCACTTAGGCTTTTGCACAGACATTTTTTAACTGTTGATAAAAAAAAAAATACACAACTTTTTTTTTTTTTACATGGGATGCATTTATAATATAGATTTGTAAAAAAAAATAATTAAAGATGTACTTTAACTTTTGGATGAAAAAAATATAATATTACAAAAAAAAAACCCAATAAAAACAAATAGTAATTACAGATTTTACATTTTAGGTATTATTGGTAATTTTGTTGTATGCTCCCCATAATAATGACTTTTATAACTGACAAGGGTGTCGTTTTATTTTTTTTTTATTTTCTGTTAGAATTCAGCAAAAGCATGCTACCCCCTCGACGTCGCCTGCTGCTCCTTGTCAACCCATTCAGTGGGCGTGGTCTGGCCATGCAGTGGTGTCAGACACACATTTTACCAATGATCAGCGAAGCCAACATTAACTACAACCTCATACAGACAGGTCTGTTCAATTTACCACTTTAGGACTATTATTCATATTCAACTGTTTTGACTTATTTAAGATTTTTTCATTCATAATCAGAGCGCCAGAATCACGCACGTGAGTTAATCAGCGAGATTTCTCTAAATGAATGGGATGGCATCATTCTCGTCTCTGGAGATGGATTGCTTCATGAGGTGAGAGAGATGATGTGTTAAAAGATGCAGGTTTTAAAAGCCGGGCAACGAACAGGGCGGTGGCAGCAGAAGCTTTAGATGGAGCGGCATGTTGATGATTGTTTCTGGTTCTCAGGTGATTAACGGTCTGATGGACAGACCGGACTGGAAACAAGCAATAAAAACTCCAGTGGGGATTTTACCATGTGGATCTGGCAATGCACTTGCTGGCTCCATTAACCACTATGCAGGGTAAGATATTCACCTGAGCTTCATATTAGCTGAAATATTGTATTAATTGAGAAAATTGATAATGTTACTGCAATTACACTTAATTCGAGATCGACACTCAAATTATTCCAAAAATTGTAGAAATTCTTCTACGGGTAATAAAGCAATAAGGTACGAGAGGGTGGCATAAATCACGGTAAAGATGTGGTGTTGTGTACAGTTACACCTCTTTCACGAGATTTATTTACAATTATACACAACCTCAAGTGTCTTATTTCTTTTTTTAAACAGTTACACTAATAAAAAAGGTTGGAT
This sequence comes from Xyliphius kryptos, assembly GCA_025769995.1. NCBI lineage: Eukaryota > Metazoa > Chordata > Actinopteri > Siluriformes > Aspredinidae > Xyliphius > Xyliphius kryptos. The sequence goes on from JAOUQT010195098.1 coordinate 12,747, forward strand.
TTTTACCTGTTTTATAATTATAATTTTCATTTCAACCTATTGTTTTTGCTCAGATTTTTCTCATTATTATGATTATGTTTGTTATTTATCTTGGGCGTTGGGTGGCCAAGGTAAGTGTCTGTAAGTCTTGCGGACACCAAACTCGAAGGGTAGGTGCATCTTCTCCGATAACAAAAATCACACGCTTTATAGTGTTGCAAAACACGTTTAGGCTTCTAACTAAATTTTCCCAGACTACGCACATACAACTTTGCAAATTTGCAGCCATAAACTCTGCATACTTTAATTTTTGTCAATTAACATAAATCTACTTAGCCCTAGGTCTACCAGGCAACCCACATGTGTTTGGTATCAAAAAAATTCAGGAGAGCGTGCTCTTCAATAATCCGTTCCGTTCCGTCAGGCTGCTACATACAAATTTATCCATAGATTAAAATTCTAATTCATTCACCATTTATTAAAAAAATTTCAAACTCAAAAACACTTCTCTCAAAAATTGTACAACTTCACACAAACATATAGTATCAGCCCCTGAGGAGGCCGATGAAATGTCTATTGGGGGTTCTATAACGGCTGTCAATAGATTTATTTCTCGACTTCATTCTCAGTTTATACGCTGACTTTACTTTTTTTTTAGATATCAGATCTCATTTATAACCATCCTTGCGTGATTTTCTTTTGCTTGTCTCACAGGCTACAGGCTGTAAAATGACCTCACCATGGTCCACTATCTTTTGGAATCCTATGTTTTTGCACCTGTATGATGAATCCTCATGATAATCACCATTTTTTTGTATCTCTCTCAGATATGACATGTGCCTTCGTGAGCCTCTCTTGCTCAACTGCTGCTTCCTGCTTTGCCGCGGTGGAGTCAAACCCATGGATGTGGTTTCTGTCACTACAAGCTCTTGTCCGTCGTCTGGATCCTGCAATCACAATAATCATCATTCACCTCCCAGGAGGCTTTTTTCTTTTTTGTCCGTGGCCTGGGGGTTTGTTTCTGATGTTGATATCGAGAGTGAACGCTACAGAGGGCTTGGTTCCGCTCGATTTACGCTGGGCACGTTGGTGCGTTTGGCATCTCTGCGCTCATACAAGGGCCGGCTGTCTTATTTGCCCCCCGATTCCGGAGGGTCAAACGCCACTACAGAAATGGCCTCACAAATAGTGCACCGCCCACTCTCTCGCAGCATCACCGAAGGTTTGGAGGGGTACTGCAGGATGCCGATCCATCGTACCTGCTCGGATATGGGCCTCAGTGAGCAGAGGAGCCTTTGCAAAGAACACAGAGAGCGAGAGAGAGAGGAACGTGATAAAGAAAGGGAAAGGAGGAGAGAAAGAGCAAGGGGTGGTGGGGTGGTAAGAGTCAGCAGCCTCGCCGAAGATCGAGAGAGAGAGCTGGAGGCGGAGGAGAGGATGGTGGGAATGTCCTCCTCCAGTGAAGAGTCGAGTAGGAATGGAGATGCAAAACAGGACAATGGGGAAGAAAAAGATCTGGAGGACAGAAGCGAGGAAACCCCTGGCTCGAGTCCAGGTTACAGCGAAAGAATTTTTGGAAATGGAGAGAGAGAGGACGAGGAAAATGGAGAATGGACCGAGATGGACGGTGCGAGAGATTCAACAGATGAGGGTGAACTAGACGATGGACGAGAAATAAACGGCTGCAGTGAGACTTCACTCTACTCCACACATTCCATATCAAACCCACGGATGGGACCTCGCAAAAACTCTGCCCCTTCCAGCCAGATCTCCACTGCCTTCTTCAGCCGGCCGATTGTGGCGGATTCAGAGCCGGACCCAGAAGTGTCTGGTTACAGCGGGGACAACGATCTCGATGGTGCATACTTTCCTCGTGAACCGTTCCCTGCCGATCCTTCACGAGAACGATCGCTGACCATTTCCTCACCCTTCCGCCGCTCGCGTTTTTCCTCCTCCAAACCCAAGACCTCACTCGACCAAAATCAAAACCAGAAAGTGATCTCGTCCAAGCCCCGTCCACTATCCCTTTTGCATCAATCGCATTCCAACTCGTTACCGCCAAAGTTTCCCTCTTTGTCCCTCTCTCTTTCGCCGACTCCGCCCTCCTCTCCATCCAGCATGGGGCCTCGTGCTAGTCTTCCAAGCTCCGCCTCCTCTTCATCCTCTTTCAGCTTCGAGCTCGCAGAACCCTCCTGCCGTCTAAAGCGCCGTCCTCCTGTTTCCTTACCTGCTGATCCACCCCCTCTGGATGACCTGTTGCCCCCCCTCGATCAGCCCTTGCCCACGCGGGACTGGGTGACTATTGAAGGAGATTTTGTTTTAGTGCTCGCTATCTACCAGTCCCATTTGGGGGCCGATTTATTCGCTGCACCTCATGCGAGGTTTGATGACGGACTTATACACCTGACGTTCGTCAGGGCTGGAATATCAAGGGCAACACTCCTCCGCCTCTTTTTAGCAATGGAAAGAGGGGCGCATCTGACCCTCACCTCTCCATACGTCAGCCATGTGTCCGCGCGAGCGTTCCGCTTACAGCCTTTGTCTGCTCGAGGAACGTTAACTGTAGACGGTGAACTTGTACCATATGGACCCCTGCAGGCTCAGGTAAGGATTTTACACAATATACTGGGATAAAGTCCTTAGGTTTGTGTTTTTTAAACCAGGGGTTCTGAATGGGTTTCGGAAGGGACCCACATTTTCTCGTGGCCATTAAGTCGCAATCCACTTTTATAGTTACAAACCAAACATTTATTCATTCATTCATTATCTTTTGCTTATTCCTATACTTGTTGCGGTGGGTTCCCCATGCCCACCCAGGGGAGAACGTCTCGAACATCTCGCAGATACACCCAGGACAGGGCACCAATCTATCGCTGGGCACACATTTACTCACACAGCCACTCCCACATTCACACATTATACAGGGCAATTAAGAGCATTCAATTTACCTGGAGTCTATGTTTTTGGACTGTGGGAGGAAACTGGAGAACCCAGAGCAAACCCACACAGACACAGGGACAACATGGAAACTCCACCCAGATTGGGATTCAAACCGGGAAATTCCCAGCGCTGAGAGGCAAACATGTTAACCACTAAGCCACTGTGCAGGCCACAAACCAAATAAATGTATAAAAAAAAAAACACACAGCCTTTTAAAAACATATTTAAACGTACATATGGATGCAAAGTGAATTCAGAAATAAGAAACTTGTCCTCAGATGAAAATCCACAACATAAATAATCTGTGTTATACTGTATTTGCGTTTTGCCATCTTGCCTTACAAATTTAATGGGAAGGGTAACCGGTAAAGTAAATGGTTACCATGGCAACGAGAATGCTAGGCGCGTCTGCTGCTTGCTTCTCGTTTTTGAAAATGTTGCTTTTGCTTTATTCACACAAAATGCTAATGGAGCAGTTTGCTTGCATTTTGTATATTGTCGTGCAAAAATGTATTCAGTCAGCCACTGATTGAGCATGTTCTCCAACTTGGAAAGAAGAGAGAGATCTGTAATTTCATGGGTCATGGATACATTTCAACTGAGAGACAAAATGAGAATAAACATTGTAGGATTTTTTAAGAATTTATTTGTAAATGATCAAAGTAACATCAGTACCACACTATACCCAGAGGGACTCCCATACTGCTTAAGCCAGGACATGTCCAGGCATGTCTGAAGTTTGCCGAGAGCATATGAATGATCCATAATAGGATTGGAAGAATATCATGTGGTAAGATGAAACACACCACTCTGCAATGAAGGAGTGGCTCCTTAAAAAGTATTTCAAGCTCCTGGAGGGACCTAGCCCATCTCCAGACCTCAACCCCATAGAAAATTTGCCGAGGGAGTTGAAAGTGAGTTGCCCAGCGACAGCCCCAAAACATCACTGCTCCAGAGGAGATGTGCATGTAGGAACGGAGCAAAATAGTAGCTACAGTGTTTGCGCACCCGCTAAAGACTTTCAGGAAACGCTTGACATTGCAAAGATGCAAAAAATTTTTGCAAAAATAGCCATGTTACAAACTATTGAGCTGAACTCTTGTTATTGACCAAACACTTATTGTCCACCATCATTTACAAATAAATTCTTTAAAAATCCTACAATGTGATTTCTCATAGTTGAAGTGTATGATAAAAAGTTATAGACCCGCCTATCTTTCTAAGTAGGTGAACATGCTTAATCAGTGGCTAAATACTCTCATGCCCCACAGTATGTTTGTAGTTTATGATTTGGTATTTAGACACCTTACTGTAGTATGTATTTTACTGAATTGAATTTCACATCGATTCTGAATCCACATCAGTGTTTCACACAGATTCCTCATTTGCATTAAGTAGAATCACACTGTCGTTCTCTTTCTTAAGTACACCTGCTTTACCTGCATTTGTCTTCTGTCCTCTCAGATCCATCCGTCCTTGGCTCGTATCATCGTCGGAGACTCTGGAGTTAAGCTTACCAGATTCTGACCGGCGTAAAACAAGAACAAGGAGTTTTATTTTTCTTAAAACAAATACAGAAGGAGCAGAACATGGATGAAGCCAAATCCTGCATTAAGAGCAATAGCTTTTACAGGTTCTCCTAAATAAGAAGTTCTCTCAGTGAGCTGCATGTGACCGGATCACCAGTGAGCTGAACAAGGCCTAAAAGCCTAATGACTTTACATGTTAATTTAGCATGAAAACAGAAGAAAGTAATGAAGTGAAGTCTAAATGTGAAATTTTGCTTTGAGAGTGTGTGCGCTTGAGAATGTTGCCTTTTCCCTGCCTTATTGCTCAAAGAGAAAAAGACAGAAATGCAGAAAGGAGAATCAGCATATCTGTTTTTGTAAATGTTTGCTTTTCTCTGTAGGACCCCCCCCCTTCCACACACACACACATACTCTCTCCTTATGCTTTGCCTGCAGGATGTCTCAAATCCCTCCAGTGACCCACTTGTTCCTGCTTGTTTCTTGAAATGTCCACCATTTTACCCTCACCTCTTGGTTATAGGAGGGGTCTTATTAGGTGCTTTCGGACCAAACAGTTTTAGAGATTAATTGGCAAGTAATGTAAGAGCTACATGTGTTTAGATTCCTCTGATGTCATTATGTATGAACACAGCTCACTAGCATCTGTTTGCTTTTCCCAGTCTTATGGTTGGTGTCAGAGGACAGGTTTAGTCATAAGCAGTAAGGGGTTAAGTGCCTGGTGCACGGATTCATGCCGGTCGCTTAGTGGATCAACATCCTAAACGTGGACCTACCGCTGGCGATGTCAGCTGCATTTAAACCCGCATCCATTGTTTGCCTGTTTAGATAGTTTTATTAGTTCAAATAAAGAAGTGCACTTAGTCAGTGAGGTCCGAATGCACCTATTGTCCCTGTTGAACCCCCTAGATGAAGTTCTGCCCCTTTGCTCCTGGTATCTGTGTGATAAAAACGTTTGTTTTTGGTAGATGATTTAAAAAACCTCATCATGTTAAAGTTCTCTGGTCCTTAGAAAAGGTCATTAACGAGAACCATAAAGATGAATTATTTAATCTCAACTAGCTCGTGATTGTTAGGTTGGGATTTAGACAGAATGAAGGTTTATTGTAAGGTCAGAACATCATGATGTTAAAACGCTTGGTAATCTTAGATAAATATTTGCCTAGCTGTCTCATTTAGAAGCTAAAAACTGCACGCTGCCTAAAGAATGGCATCAATCCGTTCCGGCTAGTTCTTTAGCGCCTTAGTGATTTTAAAATGATTATATTGTTAAAATGAAAGCTGATCGTCTGGATGCACATAGGCGCTGTAGGTCGTGGCTGCCGTCTTACTTTAATTCCAGTACGTTAATGAGAATCCATTTGCCTGATTGTTCAAGCAAAAGCATGCGGTGCTTGATGATGCACAAGAACAAAAAACAATTAAAAAAAAATAAAAATTTAAGTTGAATCCCCAACATTTTTCCCATGAAGAATTTAATGCTGGTTTAATCTGTTGGAGCGTTTTGATATAAAATACAAGGAAATGGAAAAAAAAGTGCATTTTATTTCTCATAAATGTACACTCGGCACCCCATCTTTACGTAAAAAAAACAGAAATGTAGAAGTTTTTGCAAATGTATTAAAAAATAAATACTGAACTAGCACATGGTCCCTTACTACCAGTTGGCGGCACAACCAGGCGCAGCAGCCCACTCTCTCGTCACCTATGGAATGAGAAAGAGAAACAATATTTAGATTCTCCTGTATGTCCTAAATACAGTCCTGACCTAAACCCAATAGAGAGACTTGATAATGGCTGTCCACCAAAGTTCACCATCCAACCTGACAGAACTGGCGAGGATCCCCAAATCCAGATGTGAAAAATGCCCCCTTTTGTACTCGCTCAAAAAAGAGGGCACCTACTCATAATGTTGCAAAAATGTCTACATTCTTTTTTTTTTTTGTCCAGATGGGGTTCTGAGTACATTTATGGGAAATAAAATAAACTTGTTTGATTTTAGCAAATTGCTGCAATTAAACGAAAAGTAAAAAAAATTAAGAGGTCTGAATACTTTCCACACCCACTGTAGTTCTGTATAATAATAAATGAGGATTAAAATGTGCAGCTGATGATGATGGTGACGATGATGATGATGCCCATATTAACAAACAGCAATTCAAAAGCAATTTTGACAACTCTAAACTGAGATTTATGTAAAGAATTTAAAGTAAACACTATTTTTCCCCAAGGGATCACAAACAATTTTAGCTCATCTAAGTTTGTAATTAAATATAATATTTACTATAAAGATAGAAGTTTGATGGTGTAATTAATAGGAATCTAAGGGGCACTGAGGAAACCTGTGAATCAGTTGTAAATGGAGCTTCTAGAGTCTTGTTGCTGCTTAACCGGTGCTAATTCTTTGTTTTAGATCTGATCTAAACTGGATTAGTAAAACAATAATGAAGTTTTCGACATGCAGACGTGTCGTCTTAATAGTGGACCATGCTTCATAAGTATATAATAAATACACGTCAGAAATGTAACTGCTGTTCAGTCTCATAATGCCAGTCTTGTTAATTGATGCTTTATCACTAATAACAAACGAGGATAAAATGTTATGTACATTTCTGTATAAAATGTCTTCTTTATCTTTAAAATTAAATTGAACTTTTAATGAGGCAATTGAGTTTCATATTAGCTGTAAACATTTGTTTTTGCGCGTCTCTTGCACTTCCACCCTGCTCTGGTGCAGTTCATTTTATGAGCAAACTAGCGGAATAGCTGATTAAAAGGGTTATGTACACAGGCTTTGTAAATGTCACACACTACAACTGAAATGGTTTAATTAAATATGATCCAATAATGAATTCGACGTGAAAATTGAAAGGCAATGGTTTTTGATTGAGTGATGATTTTGGAGTTTATATACACTATATCGCCCAAAATATTCGCTCACCTGCCTTGACTCACATATGAACTTAAGTGACCTCCCATTCATAATCTATAGGGTTCAGTATGATGTCGGTCCACCCTTTGCAGCTTCAAGAGCTTTAATTCCTCTGGGAAGGCTGTAAACCAGGTTTGGGAGTTTGTTTATGGCAATTTTTGACCATTCTGCATGTAACCAGGAGTGCATTTGTGAGGTCACACACTTGGGACAAGAAGGCCTGGCTCTCAGTCTTCGCTATACTTTGGGTCAAATCGGATTAAGGGTAGAACTGTGCCAGTCAAGTTCACCACACCAGACTCTGCTATCCATGTTTTTATGGAGCCCTGGTGCACAGTCATGTTGGAAGAGGAAGGGGCCAGCGCCAAACTGTTCCCACAAAGTTGGGAGCATAGAATTGTCCAAAATGTCTTGGTATGCTGAAGCATTCAGAGTTCCTGTCACTTGAACCAAGGGGTCAAGCCCATGTCCTGAAAAACAATCCCACACCATAATTCCCCTCCACCAAGCGGTCAGACAAGTACCATTCTCCTGGCAACCACCAATCCCAGACTCCTCCATCAGATGGAGAAACACGATTTGTCACTCCAGAGAACGCGTCTCCACTGCTCTAGAGTCCAGTGGCGGCGTGCTTTACACCACTGCATCCGACGCTTTGCATTGCACTTGGTGATGTATGGCTTGTATGCAGCTGCTGGACCATGGAAGCCCAGTCCATGAAGCTCTCTGCACTCTGTTCTTGAGCTGATCTGAAGGCCACATGAAGTTTGGAGTTCTGTAGTGATCAACTCTGCAGAAAGTTGGCGACCTCTTCGCATTGTGCACCTCTGCTTCCGCTGATCCCGCTCCAACGACGAGTTGCTGTCGTTCCCAAACTCTTCCATTTTCTTATAATCCATCTGGCAGTTGACTGTGGAATATTTAGGAGAGAGAAAATTTCCCGACTGGATCTGTTGCCCAGGTGGCATCCTGTTACAGTTCCACTCTGGAATTCACTAAGCTCCTGAGAGCGAGCCGTTCTTTCACAAACTTTGTAAAAACAGTCCGCATGCCGTGCTTCCATTTCAAAAACTAAAGCTAAATTCAAGATGGCTGCCACATTGGTTTTTTTTTCCAGCAGCTTGGGTATAATATCGGATCACCATCTGCTGAATTATTTCCAGTTTATAAGCGTGATGCACCATTTCACTGTACCGTACAAAAACCATTTGTTACTTGCTTTGATTTTTCTTAAAGCTGCAGCTTAATGGGGGCTAGCCATTTTACTTTTATTTATTTTGCTAAATATTCCAAATACAGTTAGTTCTCCAAATCACAGCTTTCTCTTCGGTATGGTTTGTGTCGGTGGCACGGTGGCTAGGTGCTTAGCACGCCCCATCAGTGCTGGGGGTTCCCGGGTCGAGTCCCGATCTGGGAGGAGTTTCCATGTCCTCCCCGTGTCCGCGTGGGTTTTCTCCGGTTTCCTCCCACACTGCAAAAACATGGATTCCAGTTAAATTGAATGCTCTCAATTGCCCCATATAGTATGAGTGAGTGAGCATGTGCCCAGCGATAGATTGGTGCCCTGTCCTGGATGTTCCTGCCCAGCGTCTGAGATGCCCAGCATCTGCCCTCCTTTGGATGGGCATGGGAAACCACACTGCGACCCTCGTAGATGAATAAGTGGACGATAATGGATGGCTGGATGACATTTCCAAGCCAACGTAATAATAATTCACTACTGTTATTTAGAAGATAATTTTCAGGGTGGACATCAGGACCATGACAGACCGAGTCAGGACCGTCTTTTTAAGTTTACATACTTTAGCTTCGTTTTTATTTCCTCCAGAGCAGATGTGTTTGGTTGACGAGTTGGCTGTGAGATGTTTTTCTCGCTCTTCAGTCAGAAATTGTTCCGCTGTGTTAAAAGCCTAAGCGACAGAGGGATTATAGGTTGCGGTTGTTTGGGATTCAGACGTACAATTTCCTCCGAAAAACATCTGTGTGTGATTCATGGGAGGATGTTTCTGTTTGATTCGCGTCATGTAGACAATGGAAAGTATTTTTGCAGTTTTCATTCATTTTTCAAATCGCTCTTTAAACCTCTTTGAACTTTTGTACCTGTGAAGGAGGATTCCTGCAGCTTTAAGAGCTGGTGGTTAGTTCTGTAGCTGCGGGGCTTGTAGGCTGCAGATTACAGGTTAGATTAATGGAGGGTTTTGGAGAAGCTTCATCACACAAGATCACAGTACAGCACGACCTCAGAAAGGCTTTGGTCTGTATTATTTAAAGAATCAACGGAGAGACACAAAAAGGCCATTTCCTTTTCATCCATTTGAACTGCGGGGTTTATATTTATGTGAATTAAGGGGGATGATGTTTAGTGGTTCATCAGGTAAATATGCACCCTGTTCTTTGTAGTTACATATATCTTCTATACCTATAAATCCCAAAGCCATCACGTACTCACTCACTCACTTATTCTCCCACTTCCCAACTTGGCACCGTCATTCCTCACCATGCACTTGGAGGAACTAAGCAGTTTTCACTCCCAAAATCCCACCGGGGGGCCCACCAGGGGACACAATCTGAAACAGGGGCCCTGATTAAATTGGGCACTTCCACTCAGCTCAAAAACTTTAAATTTGGCAGAGATATATAGGAGAACCTTTACACTCACAGAGATATCAAAAATTCCCCAAAAATTCCCACGGGGGGCCCACCAGGGGACCCAATTTAAAATATGGGCCCTACTCTAATTGGGCACTTCCATACATTCCACAAACTTCAAATTTAGCAGAGATGTACAGGGTGACCTCTACACTCATAGAGATATCAAAAATTCCAATGGGGCCCACCAGGGGACCCAATCCAAAAATACTGGTCCTGCTTTAATTGGACATGTCCTCACACATCACATACTTAAGATTTGGCAGAGATTTACAGGACGACCTCTACACTCATAGAGATATCAAAAATTCAAAAAAATTCCCATGGGGGCCCACCAGGGGACCCAATTGAAAATATGGGCCCTACTTTAATTGGGCACTTCCACACATCCCACAAACTTCAGATTTGGCAGAGATGTACAGGACGACCTCTACACTCAGAGATATCAAAAATTCCAAAAAATTCCCACGGGACCCACCAGGGGACCCAATTCAATATATGGGCCTTACTTTACTTGGGCACTTCCACACATCCCACAAACTTTAAATTTGGCAGGTATGTCCAGGATTGTTTCTACATTTATTGAGAAATCAAAAATTCCCAAAAAATTCCCATGTGGCCCACCAGGGGACCCAATCCAAAATACGGGTCCTGCTTTAATTGGACCTTTCCATGCACATCACATACTTCAAATTTGGCAGAGATGTACAGGACGACCTCTACACTCATGGAGATCTCAAAAATTCCAAAAAAAATTCCCACGGGACCCACCAGGGGACCCAATTCAAAATATGGGCCCTACTCTTAATTGGGCACTTCCACACATCCCACAAACTTTAAATTTGGCAGGTACATCCAGCATTGTTTTTACACTCTATATTATAGAAATATCAAAAATTCCCACGTGGCCCACCAGGGGACCCAATCCAAAATGTGCTTCACAATGTCATTAACACAGTGTGCACGTGTAAAGTCAGTACTTTGGGTTATTACAGCATGTTCTTGCATCATGTAAGCTGTTTTTAATGCTACCTTTCCACTCAAAAGTTAAATTAAAGATCATTAAACACGGCTTGCCTCAAAAGTTATCTTGAATGCAGAGTATGTAAATGAACTGCTCCAGTGTTCTGTTATTAGTAAATTGTGTTGTGTGGTGCTTTATCTGATTGTGTTTCTTTAGACACACCCATTGAAAGCATGCAAGGTTTCTTTGCAGGAAGTTTAGACTGTGATTAAATCCAGTGTGAAAAGGTCAGTATGTTAGCGCTTTTCACGGCCGCTCTGAGAGACACGAAGTAACAGCTGTTCCTTCAGTCAGACTGTATTTAAAGGCAGGGTGGTGGGAGATCAGAGCCCGGTTGCTCCAGGAGCGCGCTGTGTGTACAGCAAAAGGAAACACAATTCTCAGCTCACTTTATATCTTATTCTGCGCTGAGTGGCAGCACGTTATTGAGCCTGAGGCTTCGTGTTGGAGATCCATACTCGATAAGAGAAGCTCTGGACTGATGCGCTGCTGTTTGTTTCAGTCTCTCATAGATTGCCATCAGCATGCTCCCTGACACAAAACCCCGGTGCTGGGAGAAGATGCGCTTGTTTTTCCCTTTTTAGTTATTTTTTTTATTTCTTATGGTTGTGTAGTGATGCTCACTTCTCTTAATATTATTCGTTTTTTTAACACGGAATTGTAACAATTGATAGCATTGCACAAGTTATTTAATTCATCATTTGCATAAAAATGTCTTCTTTTTTTTTATAAATGTCTCTTTTTACAGACCTACAGGGTCACCCTGGTCTGTTTTTTTTTATTTACTTGCCAGTATTTATTAGTTTGAGATAAGCATTTTATGCATTCTTACGTTGTTTCCCAAACTATACCATGGGATGTAGTTTGAACATTTGTGTGTCTTGGTTTCCCAATATTTTTTCTGTCATATCTGATTTTTTTTGGTTCCTCCGGGTTCTCCGGTTTCCTCCCACAGTCCAAAAACATGAAGGTAAATTGAATGCTCTAAATTGCCCTGTATAGTGTGTGTGTGTGGCTGTGTGTGTGTGTGTGTGCGCCCAGCGATGGATTGGAACCCTGTCCTGGGTGTCATCGCCTCCTGTAGCTCAAAGCCAGAATTGTTTCCCTGTAGCAGGTGATGCAGCTGCTTACAAAGGCACATGGTCATCATATGTAGCCGAATCAGATGCGCTAATCACTCTTCCCGATCAACACCATTGGCTCGGCCTCTCCTCCCCTCAAGACCCCCGTCACCAAGTGTTAAACATCGGGGTAGGAATGAAGTAAAAGGGGTTCTCATGTTTTGTCTAACTTTGTAAAAGAAGCAAACCTTAAAGTAAAGACCACCAAGAAATGTTTACTTTTGCATTTAGAAAATTTGTCTAATAATATTGACAATTTCAAATACGTAATACGGCACACATTATACAATATACAGTTTACAACAGCACGTGCAGCGGCATTGCGGACTTTCAAGTCCATTTTGATTTGTTGGGAGTTGTTATCAGTTTGCACAGTGCAAGTTGTGCTGTTTATTGTGTGTGGTTGCATTTATGCTTATGTGTGTTTATGACATTTGTGTTGGGAGCTTACCGGTTTGGGGAAGCATTTGGTGTTCAGGTATTGTTCCTGCCCTTGTTGCCATTTATGTCAAATTTTACTGTATGCATGTTCACTCACATTCGCTAAAATGGTAATAAATAGAGCATTTCCTGTAGAAATGGCAACCCATGGTCAAGCATCTTCTTAATTTATACCACAATATACTTTTAAAGTTCCAGCCTATGTAACTCAGTCACCCACAGATTGTAACACATGCATTTATAGATTCTTCTTGATGTTACAATAAACTAAGTTAATAAAGTAGAAATACAACTTCAGCTCCCTGTTTTCTGAGTAGCTGCAGTTACATTAAACCCTTCAGAAAATATATAAAATCTGTTCTATATCAAACTGACATGTCTGGCAAGACGATCTACATTAGAAATGAATCAAATGCAGTACATTTCAGTGTTTGCAGGGCCAGGTATAATTACTCATTGCTATTTCTTAATTATTTCTTAATTGTTGAATGGCTTGATATAACCAGACAAAGGCTACTTTGGACGAAGTGGTTGTTTTTCTTGTATTTATAGACCAAGTCTATTAAAATCCATATGCTGCAAAAAAAAAATATACACATTTGTCCCGATTTTTAACTTAATATCTGGAAGCACTTTTCCTCATCTAGGATTATACATCCTAATGTTCAGCACAAAGCAGAACCAAAGTCACGACTACAAAAAACAGTGATGTCAGCCATCCATATTGTTTAGTTAAGACCAGAATAATCACTTTAGATTTTAAGATACATACCAGAACCACCGTAAAAGCACTTCCACCTGTACTTCTCATGAAACACAGGGCCTGGTGTGGTCAATGGACCTTTATACAACCTTTATAAAAGAAATAATAGCTGTTTGTATGTTATGTGCCTTATGTCCATAAATGTGTTATGAATGCCATGAATTAGGGCATTACTTCGGCTTCCTGACTGATTACATGGATAAAGAGAAAAGGGAATTAAGCCCATTCGCAGTTTCCATATTCTCCCCGTGTCTGCATGGGTTTCCTCCGGGTTCTCCGGTTTCCTCCCACTTTCAAAAACATGTAGAGGGGTAGCTCAGTGGTTAGGGCGTTGGATTATCAATCAGAAGGTTGGGTTTTAATTCCCAGGTCACTGAAGTTACCATTGTGGGTCCTTGAGCAAGACCTTTAACCCTAATTGCTCCAGGGTGCTGTATCAACCCTGTGTTTTGACCCCAACCAAGTTGGGATACTTGTAAGTCGCTTTGGATAAAAGCGTCTGTTAAGTAACCAAATGTCTAAATGTTTTAAGTGAATTTTTTAAGTGAGGTCAGATACTGATTTTGGACATTAAGGTTTAGTTCCTACGTAAGACTTACTCAGTTAAGCCTTTAAGGACCTTTACTTTGTGCACCAAAACCAGGTCATAGTGGAACAGTAAAAAGCCATGTTTAAACTGGTATAAAATGCTTTTCTAGTTTCTTTATTTTACAAACTGTGTCAATGAGACCGCTGAATGTAATGATTAAACTGTATATTGTGATGCTTTTTGTCCATATGAGGATGTTTTAACCTCTCGGCTCTGGCTGGAGGTTTAATATTATCATGTGGTTGGTTTTGTTGCTTCCTTTTGTACTCATATCGGTTGTTGTTTCTCAATTGAACAACAGAAGCAGCTGAACAGACTGACAGCAGAACACTGAAGAGCCATTTGGTGGAAATGTTCATGTGAAGACCGGAGCTCCATGCTACACACCGTTATACATCTCATATACAGGTAATGTAAGTTTAAATGATACAGTAAATCTGTAATTATGGGTCATTTGTAAATGTAAACTTCAGAAAAGTTATATTACGCCACATTTTATTCATTTAAGGAAAAATACGTTTAATAAAACCTCACGTAGTGCTCGTATTTCGGGGGTTTCCCCCCAAACGCATGAGAATTACAGCTAACTGTCGCCATCTTGTGGTAGCCGGTGTTACATAACATGACTGTAATAAAAAAATCAGGGTAAAATGCTAAGATTTTAGACAATACATTTTAAAATACATGGTTTAATTAGTCGTGTAGGGGCACAATGAGGATCTGAAGTCCAAAAGATAAAGGACTTTTTGTCCCAAGGACTAATTTTGCCAAAGAAGGCTAATGAGGTTAAGATTTAGATTTGTTAGCAGTGATACAGTTTGGTAAAAAGATTGAGTTGGTTTTAGGATATAGGAACTGATATTTAAAAATATTTTTAAAATGCACAAAATGAAAGACACCGCATTGTTACGGGTCATACATACTTCAGAGTTCCTAAATTTTTTTAAATCTTTAGTTAGTGGCAATAAAACACCATGTACAAATTGAAGGTATATTATATAATTTATAACCAAATGGTTCATACAGGTCTCCTAAACAGCTCACTGACTCTATGTTCATTTTCTCAAGGGGCCGTATGTGCATGATTAATCCCACTGGGTTTCATTAAGTGCAAGTGCATTGTAATTTATCTTAAAAAGTACTTCACCTCATTGGTTCCACCTTTCACAACGGTCTGTTTTCCATTTGGCTTTTGGGGAAATGATTCGCTTTTTAATTTATTAGGTTTATCAGCATCACAAATCATTCATTCACTCCCCATGCCCATCCAGGGGAGAAAGTCTCGGGCACTGGGCAGATACACCCAGGACAGGGCGCCGCTCCATCGCTGGGTACACACTCACTCACCCTATACAGGGCCAATTTACAATTACAACATACAATTTACTTGGAATCCATGTTTTCTGAATATGGGAGGAAACCGGAGAACCAAACTTTAGTGATGTGTATGAAGTTGTTTTTTTTTTTGCCCCAGTCCTATCCAGCCACGCCCACATCTGCTTACAATATGAAGTAAAGGTTCAGTAAATGAAAATGGCGATGCTTCTTTCACAGCATGTCATACATTTTGTTGTTAAAATGACATCATCACAAATGAAAAACAATGGAAGACAAGCAGATGGTATTAAATCAGCATGTTGACACCATCAATTTCAAACGCTGCTTCTACAATGAACCGTTAATTTCGAACTGTAGTGGAATGTAATGAAAAATGCGCGACATGCGCAAACGTCAGGAACACCAACTCCTTCAAGAAGGTTCAGAATAAAATGCAAGATATTGTGCGATAATGAATTAATAAGAAAAGACGATTTACAGAAAAAAATGAACAACAATAAATAAAAGCTAGGGTTTTTTTTGAACTGATGAAAGTACACAACTTCCTCTGGAGGGAGGGGGGATCAAAAGCTGACATATCTTCCAGACATTCCCTTTTTCTAATGTAACAGAGCAGCAGGCAGAGGCGAGACACGTATGCACAGACACTGCGGCTGCACCCAGGATTTCGCCCCGACTTCATAGAAAGCAGCGTTGGGAGAAAATGGCAGTGGAGAATCCAGTTACACTTCACTCAGGACCTGAAAAACAAAACGACACTGCAGCTCATTTCCTGCTTTAGATTGTTCCCAGAGTCGTTCTGTACACGGAAATATGACTACGGCATTTTAAAGAAATACGCTTAAGAAAAGAGAAAAGAAAACCTTTTAAATAATCATTCCTGCATCATGATACTCTCACCACCATGCTTTACTGTTGGGACAGTGTTCGTTTAAGGGGAAAACTGTATTTTAAGCTGTTTTTGTCTTGTTTTACTGCTGGTTGGCATTTGTTTTCTGGATGGCTTTTGTTTTGTTTCAGACGTGCTAATACCTTGAATCCATGTTTTTGGACTGTGGAAGGAAACCAGGGAACCCAGAGGAAACCCACATGGACACTGGGAGATCATGGAAACTCAGGTTCGGAGATTCAAGGTATTAGCATGTCTGTCGCTCAGCGCCGAACCTCAGGGTGGAGTTTACATGTTCTCCCCGTGTCCACGTGGGTTTCCTCTGGGTTCCCTGGTTTCCTCCCACAGTGTTTTTGACATTGATTCAAGGTTAAACTGAGTGCTCTAAATTGCCCCTGTATAGTGTGTGTGTGTGTGTGTGTGTGTGTGTGTGTCTGTGCCCAGCGATAGACTGGCACCCTGTCTTCGGTGTACCTACCCAGCGCCCAAAACGCCTCCAAACAACCCTAGTAGAGGGTTATGCGGAAGATAATGAATTAATACTTTGGAGTTTTGTACTATTTTGTCCATTTTCAAATACTTTATCTTATATAAAGTAAATTATATACAGCATTAATATTAACTCTTATACACCGTAACCGTGTGATGATTATTTAAGGTTTGTGATCCCAATCTCATTCCTCGTTACATTTACATTTAGTTATTTAGTAGACGCTTTTATCCAAAGCGACTTACAAGTATCCCAATTTGGTTGGGGTCAGAACACAGAGTTGAAACAGGACCCTGGAGCAATGTGGGTTAAGGGTCTTGCT
>JAOUQT010195200.1:0-17947 GCA_025769995.1 Xyliphius kryptos
TATAGAGCGCTTTTTACAACAGTGTGTTGTCACAAAGCAGCTTTACAGAGTTCAAAGCCTAAACCCCCAAAGAGCAATCAGAAGCGACAGTGGCAAGAAAAAACTCCCTTATATGTTATTTTTTTTAGGAAAAAAGGCGCAGTGTGGGACGACTTCTTCTTGAGCAGCCGGGCAGCATCAGAGTAGGACAGCTATGTCCATATTTTTGTTGTGCAATATGGACAAATATCGGCAGTTATGTGACATGAGCGCAGCACCCTCCTGTGAGGGATGGATGCCATCCCATTATTAAAGAATAAACATTTTTCTGAACAAATGTGACAGTTTTTAATGCCTAACTGTAAATTCATATTCATGATTAGATTAATAAATGTCCATATATAATATTTATATTGTCTAATACTACTGAATGTAAAATATTTATACATAATTGACAACAGCGCCCTCTAACGTCACAGAATCCGATGATGGCAGAATTTGGTGTTACAGCTGTGTAAAAAGGGACTCTGGAGAGGGGGCTGGTGGGCTTCTGATAATTGTTAAATTTAGTGTTGCAAATCAAAACCAATAATATAAGCCAAATACGGGACGATGGATAAGCAGGTTTGATGCCTAATAACATTAATTTGTAAAATCTATTGCTCAAGCTGCTTAACAACTGAAGGACGCAAAAAAATAATTTTAAAATACATTATACAAATTATTGAGGAGAGAACAACCAAAGCTTACTTTTTGGGCTCCATGCAACTTAATGAAATACAGATTTTGTAGATGAAATGTATGGTACATTTGAATAAAGCAGATTATAGGATTATTAACACTAATAAATGCTAATAATGTGTCTCAAGGGACATCTTTGGCCAATTGTGGCATTCTTATAGTTTTCCAAATGAGGAATGGGGTCAAACTTTGTGTGGTTTAGTGCCTAACTACACATTATCCTTTCTTTTTTTTTTTTTTTTTATACAACAGTGCATAAAGAGCAGCTTTACATCGTTTTAAGTCTAAACCTCTAACGAGCAAGCCGAATATTCCATTTATTGATCCTACAGGGGCGACAGAAAAACATTAAAAAAAAAAATGTATTGATAGGACACAGACAACCAGGTACTTGGGTATTGTTAAAAAAAGCATCAAATGTTTAAAACTACATGGTTCTATGCATAGCAATTGCCTTACAATTTACAGATTAGATAAAAATGCAAGAACAAGCACAATCTTAACGAAACAAAAATACTGCATGACGTGCAAAAATGTGTTTTATTAAAAACCAAAGTATCCAGATTGCAAATTGATATTGTATTTTTATTTAGGTAATAAATTCACATTAGCAGTTACCTTATTGAACTTGTAGAACATCCCTCTCAAAGCAGAAAGCACAAAAACTAAAGACATGTAACTTAGCAACAGAAAAGCCATTTATCTAAGACCTGAATCAGCGTGTAAAAAAATGGTCCTGAAAATATTTAATAACATCTCACTGCTACCATACAAGACATTGCAGACCCCGGCTTCGACCAGGAGCCAAATAAAATAAGGATGAAGCCTAAAGACATCATCGAATCTTTAGCACTTTTCCGTTTCTTCGGCAGGAAGGGTCATATCGTCAGTGTATGCTAATATGTCATGTCCTTATGGTAACACAGGCATAATAAAGAAAATTAAAAATGTAATTTAACACATCAGAAGAGCAAACTGTACTAATCTTTCAACAGAAAATAAGTCATTTTCAGTTGGGAATCCACATTTATACATACAAACACACAAAACCGACTCCTCAGTGCTGGCTCTCCGTGGAGGCCGAGCGAGACCGGGACTGTTTCCTTGGAGTTGGAGACCTGGAACGAGAGCGAGAGCGCGACTCCGACTTTGTCGCAGGTTTCTTTTCAGGCGTGCGACTGGGCGAGCGAGAACGGCTGCGTGAGTGTTTTTCGCTCTTGATTTCCCGCTTATCCTCACGACTGCGGCTCCTGCTGAGCGATTTAGAGCGGGAGCGAGAGCGGGAACGAGAGGAGCTACGAGAACGACTTCTGCTGCGGCTGCAAAGAAAACAAACAAGTCAGACGTCAGCGGACGTGTTTAAGAGCGTTTGTGATCGGTTCGGAAAAGTAGCCCTACCTCTGTTTTCGGTCTTCGAACAGTTTGATTTTGCGTCCGTTCAGCTCGGTGCCGTCCAGCTTCTTAATAGCGTTCTTCATGTCACTGTAGGAAGCAAACTCCACCACCCTGCCACAAAGAAACACAATGATTAGTTTTGTTACAAAGCTATAATTGGGTCTCTATTTCAATAGCATCAGAGAAAATGAAGACAGAATGAGTCGGTTTAGTGTCACCGATCTGTAATGTTTGATCCTCGTGGTTGAAAAGGGTTTGACTCGTATTTAGTGGCCGGTAGTCACTTTGCTTAAAGCTACTAATAAAGCAAATGAAAGTTGTTCTCACCCTTCATTCTTGTTCGACCGGTGGGCGTCCACGAACGTCACATCTCCAGCTTTCCTCATCAAGTCCTTAAGATCCTAAAGGAGAACAGAAACACGCTTAATGATAAAAATGAACAACACTCCGACAGGTACAGCTTTATTCCCGCAGCCACCTTAGTCTCAATAGATAGGTGTGTGTGCACATGCTCAAATGCTGTAGCGTGCACTAGTAACACGTGTTACACGTGTACCTCAACACACAATGTAGTGGTGCGGCTTAGATACAACTAGAAGAAAGAGCATTAGAGGATCAAATCCTGGTGAACCAACCCGACTACACTTGTGAAGTCCTTAAAAGATGCACGCTGAATGTTAGTCATGAACTTTCCCTTACTGTACTTCTAAAGTAAAGCTGGGAGAGTGAAAAATTACTTCCACACTCATTATGTAATGTATATACACACACGTGTACATACACTCCTCCCCTTTACTTACGTATGCGACTTGTCAGCATCTGTTCTGCCTACAGCCTTAATATATTTAATCCAAATTAATCAGTATTGCCCAGTTTAAATTTACACTGCTTACAATGACTTATTTTATTGTAGCGGTTCAATTTTCACCGTTTAGCCAGTTGTCATGGAATCTCTTTTAACGACATGCACGGTTGATTTTCTAAGCCAGAAACGAAAAAGGTTTCCAAAAGGGGAACCTTCGAGACATGACTGCGTGCATTGTGGTCTTGTATGTTAAATCCTCAAAAGTACACATTAAAGGACCACATTTCAATTTTGGGAAAAAACCATCCTATATATGTGTAAGGCATGTTATTCCGTTTAAAGATGTTTATAATGGCTCTGCTTAAAGCAGGTGAAATTGCCGGCTAATTCACGGAAAGCTTTTAAGAAATAGCCAGAGGCAGGTAGAAATGTAACTGAATGAAATGCTGCAAATTACAGTAGTGCATACTTTTCAGTACAGACAAGAGCTACTTTGTGGGCAGTACGTAAAGCACACCACGTTTAGATGCAATTAATAAACTGCTCAAAAAACTAAAAGGAACACTTAAACAACAATGTAACTCCCAGTCAACCCCATTTCTTTGAAATCAACCTGTCCAGTTAGTGTTCAACACTGATTGGGAATCAATTTCACTTGCAGTTGTGCAAATGGAACAGACAACAGGTAGAAATGAGCGCCACTAAGCAAAACAACCCCTATAAAGGAGTGCTTCCACAGGTGGTGACCACACCCCTTTTCTCTGTTCTCATCTTTTCTGGATTATTTTTTCGTCATGCGTAGGAGAGAACATCCACCGCCTCATCAGGAGCACGCCCAGACGTTGCAGGGAGGCCACACACATTACTGAGCTTCATTTGAACTTGTCTTGAGGATTTTTTGCCGAAGTTCTATCAGCCCATTATTTGATTTTCCACTTTCATCTAGGGGTATGATTCCAAATCCAGACCTTCATGGGATAATTTAGATTTACATTTTGATCATTTTTAAGTTATTTCGGTCTCAACGCATTCCACCATCTACTAAATCAAGTTTTTACCTGAAATATTGTTTTAATTGAGATCTAGGATGTGTTATTTTAGTATTCCCTTTATTTCTTTGAGCAGTGTATAAGCAATGCAAGGTGTGCTTTACAGTAACTTAATACTTCACCCATGGTACAGTTTCTTTATAGCTCAAAAACAGCAATAATTTCATCCCAGTTTCAAAACAATTTTATGCATTAGCTCCAGTCAGCTCCATGTTTAGCCCACCCTGTTAGATTAGTCTTAGTGACCTTCCCAATCCTACATCCATGATGTAATCTATCAGTGTGTTGGTCCACTTACCGTTCCAAACCACAGGAGACATTAGCAAAGAAGCCACTTGTCCAAATAGCAAACGGAACCCAATGTAGTTAAAACGACCTCCAGTCTCCATAAGCACGGACCCACCAGATTCAGCGAGAAGAGTGTGTGCATGCCCCCCCAATCAGATTAAGAACCAAACGGGATGGGGGGGCGCCAACTTGGAGAACCCAGACCCTCCACAGGGAGCTACCCATGTCCCATAAGGCTATGCTGCGCTACAACTGCGTATGAGGAGAAGCACTATTCAGAACACAACCAGCAGTGGACGCTATGCACCTCAAGGGCTGCACATGCAACTCCGATTAAACCAGAATACCAGAGCACAGCTGTTAAAGAAAGGTTTAAAGAGACGGGTCTCAGTTAGAATATGACCAAATACACATGGAATACATTAACTGATAGTGTCATTACTCAAACTTACAGGCTTGTAAAGAAAATACTCTTAGCCCTCGCATTGCAGCGAGATAATAATGACTTGCCTGTAAACAGCTCATTATCTTTAAAAGTAAACAGGGAACACACTGCCTAGTACAAGTGAACAAAACTCTAACCTGCCAGCTGATGCGGGACGACAGATTCTCAACGATGATCCTGTGTTCTGTTCGCACGGGAGGTCCATACCTGCTAAAGAAAAAGTCAATGTTTGCAAGGGGGTTTATAACTTTTAGTAATCCATTAGTTTAAGCTTCACATAGAATGGATGCATGTATGGTAATACACATGTAAATGATAAATAAAATTTGTAAAGTGCGCATGCATTAGTAAAAGGCATCGTAACAAACCCCAATTTCAAAAACATTCAGCTAACCCACAGAACAATTCTAACAACAGTGTCAGATTTTAAAACATGGTGCATGCATTATTTGATTATGCCTTTGCATATCAACAGCAATGAGAGAAAGGTGACACACAGGTCACTTTTAATGAGATTCTGTATGTTGAACCAACCTGGATCCTGCACTGCGTGATGGACGATAACTTCCAAAACGAGGAGAGAAACGTCCGCCGCCACCTCCCCCACCGCCGCCGCCACCTCCTCTACCACGACGTGACCGAGCATGCTCGATGGTCACCCTAAAAAGAAATTTTAATTAAGAAATTTTAATTAGGCCTGATCCGATCATCTATCTGGTTTTCTGTTAAGATGAAAAACTATTACAAAAAATGTACAAGTTTGTTTAAAATAAAACAAACAATGAAAAAATATTAGCCAATACATGGATATTTACATCTCTTACATATTGTATAAATTTAGGACTGTTAGATAATTTTTTATTTTAAAATAGAGCAGTTTTCCGGCTAATTCCAGCTTTTAAACCAACAATCACTCAATATGGGGTAAATGAAGGCTTTCTTTTACACTCTGTGCCAAAAGTTCATTTAACTGTTCCCTCAAGGCTTCCATTGCATTTACAAAAACTAAATTGAACAGTTTTAACTTAACCAATCAGTCATTAGATTTAATACATTATTAAGCATTAGTTTTTAACTGAACACTTGACAACCTAAGCTTACTTTATGTCTCTGTTAGGTAGGTAGTTGGGTTTATTGGCATGTCAGCACGAGTTCGGCTATATATATATATATATATATATATATGGCATTTTAAGGTTTTCTTTTAGATAGAGTTTTTATAATCTCATCATTTTTTTTCTTATATACAGTGTTCTAGCTGCATGTCTCTGTTACTAATTGCACATAAAAACAAAAACCCTAATCATTGCTAACGAAAACTGCATTTAAACGTACCTCTCACTGCAAAGCTCCTTTCCATTTAACTCATAAACGGCATCATCGGCATCTCTGTGATCATCAAACTCCTGCAGAACAAAGAAAGAATGTCGTCAAAGCATGCACAACATTAACAAAGACCACAAACGTGTTTGGGGTGTGATACCTACCACAAAGCCAAAGCCGTTTTTCAGGTTGATATCCCGGATCCGACCATAACCCTTGAAAAACTTCTCCACGTCCTTTTCCCGTGCGTGGGGGCTCAGACGGCCAATAAACACCCGACAACCACTCATGCTTGAAATTTCTAGTTGCAAATAAAAAATGATTTATTATTACATGACCATCGACCACATTATTCATTGGGACCAAATATATTTTTTAAAATAACATAAAGGTTGTCGTAATAGAAATAGTAACGTGGGCATCATTAAAGCTGAATTAATTTAATTTAACCGCACACACGTAGTTAATTCCCATAAGTGCATGTCAAGATTGTAAGTTATAAATAGATGTTCTCCCAAGAAATACGACTGAAATTTGTGTAGAGCGACAAAATTAACGGTAATTATTTGAAGGCCACGTTTTTTAAAACAGGCCCGAAACCATACCAGGGCCTAACGGTACAACATAGTAACGGCCTAAAATGACACAAAACCGAAAAGGCATTGCGTTTTGTTACACAAATAAAGTCCAAGTGCAAAAAATATTACTATTATTAAAGTGAAATGAACGACTGAATTAGACAACTAGGCCACAAACTCGTGGAAAATTACTGACCCCATTACCACAGTAACCTACAATCGCGCGCATGCGCAGTTTCAGAGCACACCACTAATGGCGGTCTTCTTCTTTCTGCATGACGTTGCCGTTTTCAAACCGAGCGGATAAAACGGTATTGTCAAGATTTAACGATAACACACACTGCAGTTGCACTGCATTCACACCGCACTCTAACGCGAAAATTAAAAAGCGCGTAACAGACCATGATTTAATTGGTAAACGTTCGACAAAAATTAGGTCAAATGTTTAACCCGTTAATAAAAAGGTTTAAAATGCAAGGTAGGCGTTATGAAATACTTGGCTATCTACCATGTGGCTAGAAAAGTTCCGTAGAGATTAAAATTCATTTGAACAGTCACAGCACCTCTTACCTCCGGATACAGTGTTCGTCTGACAAAATGGCGAGTGCGCGTAGAGGGACACCGTGATCTGAGGGGGATGGGGAAAGGGGCGGGGTCAAATTACACCAACGCCCCAGTTCTACACTGACACCTGCTGGTGCTGAACTGTAACACAGGGTATGACGCGAGCTACGTGTAAAATGTAGGAAGTTAAGCTAGTTGACAAATACAAATAAATTAAGCTTCACTACACGAAAGCTACCAGTCAGAAATATAGAAAGCGAAGTTACACAAATATGGCAAGTAAAAGTAACTTCTACTCAAAGTTACTTCACGTTGTACCAACCTTATGGCAGATCAGGGCAACATGACTGTCAGATACACTGATTGCATTTATTGAGGAGCAGATGGTTTAACACCCAGTAAAAAAATCATTCATTTATTTATTCATTCATTATCTTTCACTTAATCCTTTACTAGGGTCGTGGTGGGGTTCCCCATGCCCATCCAGAGGAGAGCGCTGGGCAGATATACCCAGGACAGGGTGCCAATCTGTCGCTGGGCGCACTCACACACTCACTCATTCACACACACAGACTATACGGGACAATTTAAAGCTGTCAATTTACCTTATGCCCATGTTTTGTGGGAGGAAACCGGAGTACCCGGAGGAAACCCACGCAGACACAGGGAGAACATGGAAACTTTACCCAGATTGGGATTCAAACCGGTAGGGGAATGTGCTAACCAATAAGCCAATGTGCTTCCTACTTAAAAAAAAAAAAAGACATAATAGATTTTAATATAGAATGTACACTTTATAAATATATACTGGATTGTAGGGTGTGGTAGCTCAGTGGTTAGGGTGTTGAGCTATCAATCTGAAGGTTGTGTGTTCAAGTCCCTGAAGTTACCAATGTGGGGGTCCTTAAGCAAGGCCCTTAACCCTCATTGCTCCAGGGTTCTGCATTAATCCTGTGTTCTGACCCTAACCATCGAGTTGGGATACTTGTAAGTAGCTTAAAAGCATCTGCTAAATGATGAAATATCATGGATATGAAAATTGTAAATTATAAAATATAAACATAGCGGCATATAAATATATGAAAAATTTTACATTGAAATTTAGTAGCAAATGAAGTATAACAGAAACAGCAGAGTATGTCGACTTTGTAGCAATAAGTAAACTTTTAACATGTAAATAAGGATTTATTAAATGTTTAATCAGTGTATCTAACATCATGTACAACGTGAAGTAGCCTTTGAGTATTAAATTACTTTTACCATATTTGTGTAACTTAGCTTAATATATTATGCCTTTTCCATTTATTGCCGAGTCACAGCTTCTTATCTCACTTTATTTTACGAGTAGCTTGCCCAAAACTACATGCATATTTGAACCAACACCATACTTCAGTGACATTTCAGTGTTAAGACACATTTCTCTTACCTGAACTTATGTGTAAAATCTTACAATGATTTTCTGACAATTTGCATTAGTGTTCTAAACTCTGTAACCTGAGCTTTAACTAAACACAATTGATCTGACGTGAAGTTAAGTTCGTTTAGTGTTATCTTTATGACAACCACCACTCTAAACGTTCCAAAGTTGATGGGAACGTTCCATTATACTTTTTGAACAGTAAACCAAGAAAACAGTTCATTTGTAGTTTTGACATATTTTATTCAATAAAATGGTTAGTGGTTAGCACATTTGCCGCTGAGCTCTGGGTATTTCTGGTTCGAATCCCATGTTCTCACCGTGTCTGTGTGGGTTTCCTCCCACATTCCAAAAACATGGATTCCAGGTAAATTGAATGTTCTAAATTGCCATGTATAGTGTGTATTTGTGTGAGTGTGTACCCAGCGATGGATTGGTGCCCTGTCCTGGGTGTGTCTGCCCAGCGCCTGAGACGCTCTCCCCTGGATGGGTATGGGGAACCCCCCTGAGACCCTCATAAAGAAATAAGCCGAAGATAATGAATGAATGAATAATCCACATTACAAAACACAAGGAAAAGACATACTCAGTGCCATCACATAATGTCAGCAATTAATCTGGATGTAAAAGTGTTATACAACAGGAGGCACAGGGCATAATATCTAACTTATTTTTTTTAATTATTTTACTTAATCTATGCCTATAATTAATTTGGATGACATTGTTTCACAGGTCATTTTAATTAACAATTTAATTATGGTCTTCTTATTACAGCACATAAAATGTCTCTTAATAAATACAGACATACAGCCCTAGTTACATTGTTTGAAAGACAATTAAACTGTGTATAGCAAATCAAACCTGATTTACAATGTTTATACATTTTCTGGAAACAAAAGCTTGAATTGGCATGTGTTACAATACAGATTATTTCACAATAGTTGCTTTCCCGATAGAAATAAAACATCTATTCCTGTATATTCATATGGTGATGAGCTTAGTTTGAAGGTGTGCTATTGAGGTAGAAATCATCCAAACAGCTGAATGATCAGGGCCAAGTGGTCACTGAACACTGTGAAACCAAGCAATTGGTAAAGCAATTTGGACAGGGCATTTTAAATTCGTCTTAAGTATCAGTGTGCTTGTGATGTTCAAGGAGATATATGTTTGTTTTAGACATTTTATTCTAATTAAAAAGTCAATGTATTTTCCATAATAGATTGTAAAAATGCTTTAGTTACAACTGAAAACATCTACTTGTTTTGTACACTGGTCATACAAAACCTCCCAGTAGACATGCTTCATATGGTTAACCAATAATTTCAAGCTTTTGAACTGTAGACATTTCAACAAGTTCATTCTTAAACTCTTTGCTAAGGAAACAAGTTAAGTTTTAAACTCCAAATTTATTTGCATATGGTAATAAAAATGTTTTGAAGCGTTTTAATTCCTATATTTTTTCATAGGGCGGCACGGCGGCATAGGGGTTAGCACGTTTGCCTCTCAGCCAATCTGGGTGGGGTATCCATGTTCTCATGTCGGCATGGGTTTCCTCACGGCTCTTCAGTTTACTCCCACAGTCCAAAAACATGGACTTAAGTTCAATTAAATGCTCTAAATTGCCCCCAATAGTGTGTGTTTGTGTGTGGCCGTGTGAGGGCATGTGTACCCAGCGATGGATTAGCACCCTGTGCTGGGTGTCATTGCCCACCGCCTGAGACTTTCTCCGGTGGATGGAAATGGGGAACCCCACTGATTTAATGTCAAAGTTTGCTAAGCAAATTACACTTATCCCACCATTATTTGTTGGAAGTAAGGTTATACAAATGAGGTAAGAAAGAACTATCAGACTATAATGATAATGACTGCAGATCAAGGGGTCCGCAGTTCAAATCTGGGTGCACCTTACTTAAAAATGACTTGTTCTCTCATTTGTAAGTCGCTTTTGGATAAATGCGTCTGCTAAATGTAAACATCAATGTGTTACACTAACCCACACATGCTGCCTGAGGTGGACCCACAAGCTACAGCCATCTTAAATTTAAGCAGTCTGCGTGGTAAACCTGAAGTTCACCTGAACACAACTGATCTGACATTCTAAATGATGTTCCTTTAGTTTTATCACTATGACAACCACCACTTTAAAGGTCACAAAGTTGTTGGGGAACGTTCCAATATAATCTGGTCAGCAGAGGATTTATAAAATTTAGAAAATCAAGTGTATTTGTAGTTTTGATTAATTGCTAAATATATCACTGAATGAAAAGTGAAGCTTTTTTAGGTGTGTGTGTGTGTGTGTGTGTGTGTGTGTGTGTGTGTGTGTGTTTGCGGTCTGCATGGAAATACATTTTTTTCAGAAGTTCCGGAATATTTCAATGTGTCAACATGTTTTGTTGCACAATAAAGCCAATTATAGGCCAATTGGTGTGAATTTTTATATCGGCACATCAGCGTGCACCTACTCTCCAAGTTTGGTGTCGGTTGGATTTGTGGTCTTGCCTGCTTAACACATTTTACCCCACCAAAAAAAACTAAAACAACAAAAAATCGCATCGAAAAAATAATTGTAACGATTAGAAATTTTACATATACACAGTTTACATAGAATCTTTAAATGAGTAAACATAGAAACCGTTATGACTAAATATTATTATCACCAAACATCTTTTTAATAATATGTAAAAAAAAACACACTTGCAGGTAAACAGATTGATGTCCTTTTTTTATTTTATTTGGTTTAGAAAAAACAAAAAAATGTGTTTTAGATCACAAAACTAATTATCATTAAATCACAATAATATGATATGACTTGATGTATGATATGCCTTTATTAGTCCCAGAATGGGGAAATTCAGATAAAGAAAAATAAGAATATAGAATACATTAGGAGAGATAGGGGATAGGTGGAAAAAAAAACAAGTACTCACATTGTTCTCTAACGGAGCACAGCGTGGAAACTTGATATAATACAAATGATATAATAATAATAACAATAATAATAATAATAATAAAAGTAATGCAAGGGATCATTTAGCAAGGCATCAGCGAATAAAGGGTTCGGTTGACAGCCATCTTATCTTTGATAGCTGAATATTTTGGCATTAAAGAGGAATCACAGCAACTCGTTTATTTTACACACTAAACACAGAGGCAAAAAAGATTTTAGAGTTAGAGTTTATAATGTAGAGCACCTTGTGGATTAAGGATTTCCAAAATAACACATACTGCAGTACAACTGCTCAGCATTTTGAATGTATTTAGGTGTAAGTATGTGTGTGTTTGACACGAGGATTCCTTAAAATAATAATAAAATAATGAAACCCCAAGATACAGTAAAATAAAATCTCAATTGTGGAAAATAATTCTATGAATCTGGACATAACGACAAAAAAGTTACAATCTCAAAACAGCAACACATGGTAAATTGCATTGTGTCAAAATAAGATGAAATGGAAAGGAATTGTGTGAAAAACTATTAACACATCATCCATCATGCATTTTTTCTTTAAAATGTTCTTGCGGTTTGTGTTATTTGTGTTGCTTTACCATTGCATTTTAATTAGGTTTAGGACTTTGACCGGGTCATTGCAATACCTCCTTTCTTCTAGGCATTCTGTTGAAGATTAGATATTGTGTTTGGTGAGGGTGTTGTAGCTCAGTGGTTAGAATTTTGGACTATAAGTCTGAAGGTTTGTATGTTGTGTTGTACTGACATCCAGTTTGTTTTTATGGCACAATATATTTCAGACAAACATCTTCACACTGGACTTGGTGGTCTAAAAGTCACTTCCCCAAATTTTTCTGGTTTGTTTGGATACAACCTGGCAAATTCTATTTCTCTGAGCATTGCATTGTGTGTTCATAGGGTAAATGCTGGGATGTCCATTCTGGAAAAGCTGTCAACTGCCTCATATGATTTCATATGTGGACACATTTACATTTGGTCATTTAGCAGAAGCTTTTATCCAAAGCGAAGTATCCCACTTAATAGTTGGGGGTCAGAACACAGGGTTACACACAGAATCTCTGGATCAATGAGGGGTAAGGGTTTTGCTCAAGGACCCACTTGGATAACTTCAGAGAACCTGGGATTTAAACCCACAATCCTTAGATTGCTAGCCCAGCACCTGAACCACTGAGCTACCACGCCCCTTTGACAAAATAAAGTATTTGCCGTTGCTGTTATTATTTATTTAAGGGATCACTTTATTCTAGAGATCCATATTTTGGACCGTGGGAGGAATAAGGCATATTATGATTAACTTTGTGGTACGTCTTTATTTTTTAAGGATGACAACAAAATTACTGAATGAGCGATGGAAGTATCCAATAAAGTTTGCATGAAGTAGTTTCAAAATCATGACCATAAAAGTTGGAGAATCTTGTGATGTAGTGATAAAAATGTACAAGGACGAGAACAAATCAGGTTCTAAACATATTTATTATCTAAACTCATTTACGCAGAATTAATTGAACAGATTTATTTATTTATAAAAGCAAACATTGTTTTTTTTTGCAATTAAAAAACCTTGCTTAAATCCAGAGAGCAAATCATGGGCATTATTAACACGTCACTGCAAAAAGATGACACAACTTCAGGGGTCTAGGGCCAGTCATCTTTATTTTGGGAACAGGCATCTATTAAACTAAACAGTCACACAAAGATTAAGAAAAACCTCGGTCAAACAGTACTGAAAAACGAGTTAATTGTATCTTGACAATATCTTCATAAAAGTAGACAGTCGACACCATTGTGTTAAAGAACGCTGTGCCAAAAACATCAGCTCCCCTCAATCTGTAGCTGAACATTGGAATGCAATGCATGGAAAGGTAAATTATAAAATGAATATAAATAATTTTGAAAGAAAGAAGAGAAATATATTATTACAAATATTTAGTATCTCCTGCAAACCCATATTTTCAAGTTAAATAATAAAACAAGTAAATCCGATGCTTGAATCTGATTGGCTGAGCTGTTTGTCCAGCTGTGGCATTACTGATAACAACACACACCTCTGAGCGCTTCATACTCGTGTTATACAATACATTATTTTAAATCATGTACTATTAATGGTTGAATGAAATACAGATGGTGTTGCTAGGCATGACGTGACCACACTGCCCATCCAGGGAAGAATGTTTTCGGCGCTGGGCAAATACACCCAGGACAGGGTGCCAATCCATCGCTGGGCACTCACTCCCAAACACACAGACTATAGGGGCAATTTAGAGCAGCCATGTTTGTTTTGTAATGTGAAAGGAAATTAGAGGACCCAGAGAAAACTCATGCGGACACGGGGAGAACATGGAAACTCCACATTGATTGGGATCGAACCGGGAATCCCCAGCGCTGAGAAGCGAACATACTAATCACTAATCCACCATGCCGCCCCATCTCGCTGTTTATATTAATCTGTACTTTCCTTAATGTTACATGATTTAAAATAATGTATTGTGTATCACATATTACACAATATGAATGTGAAGCATTCAAAGGTGTGTGTTATTGTCAATAATGTCACGGCTGGACAAACAGCTCGACCAATCAGACTTAAGGATCGAAACTACCGGTTTTATAATTAAACTGTTGTACATATTCTCTCTTTACAAAAGGAACACTGTCTGACTCACTGATGCACCGCATAATGCAAAACAGGTTTTATCCTGATGGTTGAAATCTGACAAAAAATGTTTTGCACTATTAAGTGTTCCTTTTTAAGCAAGGTGGGGGTGGAAGACCCGTGGGTTTAAATTCATAACAGGTATTAGCAGCAACCTGATGGCAAGAAAACTAGGTTACGTAACTTAAAAGATTACCTAGCTTTACATAAAAACAGCTTTTAAATCTATTTTAAATGCATTTTGCGATGTAATACTTGAATTTGTACATCATATTCATACAGTCATGTTCAAAATTATTGCCACAAATCAATTTAGGTATGGGATTTAGAACGTTTAATACAATGTGTTGTATCTATTGTACTACATTTGTACAATCACAAAACCTTTATCCAGGTACAGTCTTTGTTTTTTTTATTAACCACAATCAAATTTTCTAATTTTGTTTTGGACTGACTATAAAAATTGGGTTTATTTGCAAAGTTTTTATTAATCCCCTTATTTTAGTGAAAATGTAATCGCATGCCTGATTCATAACAATGCAACTTAAAAATGTACATTGTGTAATTCACAATTATGTGACATGCAAAGCCCTTTTCACGCTAAAAGAATTTGGCATTGCATTGCAGCTTGGGTAGGCATTTGGCTTTGTTTCTAAACAGAAGTGTCCCGTTAAATTAAAATGTCATTAAACAGTATTATTTCATTTATTCCATAAATTTATATAAAATACTTAAAGCACCATTCATAATACAGAATTTGTTAATTACATTAAAGGGGCTTAAATACTTTTACAAGGCATTGTGTTTAGCTTACCATCTGTCGGACACGATAAAAATGTCGTACGTGTAGAACATCGACTTAAAAAATAAAGCAAATTGCAGCCTGCATAATAACAACGGAACATGGATTTGGTTTGTTTTCCAGTTAGTTGGAAATGGCAGTGCAGAATGGGAACAGTGTGAATGTGTATCTCTGTCTTTCTCCCCTGCGATGGGTTGGCGATTATACCAGGTTGTTTTCCCATTTTCCCCCTATGAGTGCTGGGATAGATCACAGGGCTCTACACAACATGTCTCAGAGTAAGCGGGTTACATAATCACCTTCTTGTTTTTATTATTTCTATAACAAAAGCAAAAAGCAGACGTTTGTCATTCTTTTAATACATATTTGTAATTTAGAATTACTCAAATTTCCTTTTCTGCAGTTTCTTTCAAGGATTGGTCATAGTGGTTTCATGCCTTTTCTGTCACACATGCAAAAATTTCTTTTTTTTAAATATTAACCCAGAAACCGGGTTCTGCAGGAAGGTTTATGGGACAGCAAGTAAAGGTCACTGTTGCAACAGCACTCTATGACACACTGGCATTACCATTTAGACTTCCACATGAAAAATTGTGTGCTAATACTGTCACGTCAGCTTCATTAATGACTTGTAATTGGCACAAAAAAATTACAAAGTAAAGATTTGTAATGTTAATAAACACACAATTGTACAATTGTTGGAGATCGAAAAATGATGTGTTCTTTCTGACTTTCTAAAACAGTTGTTAAATTGAGGTGTTGACTGACAGAATCTCCAGTTTTTAAGAAAATTCTAACTTGCATGTCGATCTCAGAATGATTTAGTGATATGTGTGTGTGTGTGTAATATCTTTACTTATACAATTATTCACCAAATAATTTTAACACAGTAGAGCATTTAAAATGGATTAAAGGTTTAGAGAGTAAACCAATTGTAAAACAATGGGGGAAGGGGGGGAATGCCCATCCAGGGGAAAACGTTTTGGGCTCTTTTGGGTCAGATCAAGAAATGGCGCCAATCCATCACTCAACCACACAGATCATGGGACAATTTAGACCCAATTAATCTTAAATACATCCATCATCTTCTACTTATTCTAGGGTTGTGGTGGGGTTCCCCATGCCCATCCAGGAAAGAACATCTCAGGTGCTGGGCAGACACACCCAGGACAGGGCGCCAATCCATTTCTGAGCACACTCACACATCCACACACTATTAAGGGGCAATTTAGAGCATTCAATTTACCTGGAATCCATGTTTTTGGACTGTGGGAAGAAACTCACAAGGAAACGGGGAGAACATGAAAACTCCACCCAGATCGGAATTCGAACTGGAAATCCCCAGCGCTGAGAGTCAAACGTGCTAACCACTTAGCCCCCGTGCTGCTCTAACCTTGAATCCATGTTTTTGGATTGTGGGAAAAAAACGGAAAACCCAAAGTAAACGCATTTAATGAGAAGGTGTGTCCAAACTTTTGGCCTGTACTTTTTTTTTTTTAGTTTCCATTTAGCAACAAATTTACGACCGTAACAGATTCATTATGCAAATGTTCATTATCATTTTAAATTCCAATCATGTACACAGTGCCAGACAACTATGTTACTCATACAAAAATTAAAATATGGTTCCAAACTGTCAAAATTGAGATCTTGGGTACAGCAGAGCTTAAGAACGCAGTGACATTTGTTCTTGAAAATGAAAAAGGAGGTCAAAAAGGGGAAAAACTACAAGTGGCCGCTTTTGCTGCAAACAAAGTGTAAGTTCAGGCTGCATGTGCACCATAAACATTTTTATTTTACATGAATTCCCATCTTAGCATGCTAACAGTGGTAAGGGTTCAAGTGGTAAATGGTAAGGGTTTTGGACTATTATTCTGAAGGTAGGGGGTTCAAATCCAAAGTCCATCAAGGTCACCAATGGTGGCCCTTGAGCAAAGCCCCTATTGCTTATTTCTTCGGGGTGCTCCATCATGGCTGACCATGTACTCTGACCACAATCGTCCAGTTGGTACACATTTTAGTCGCTTTGGACCAAATTTGCATTGCTAAATGAGAATACAGACTTTATAAATGCTAAAGCCCTCATGGATTTACCACTAATTCCTGATCATGTACTTCTCACCTTTCTACATTCCATTGTTCGTTCAATATTGCCATCGAACACAAGGGTCCCTTTGCCAGGTACCAAATCTGAAGCTGCTTCTCACTTTCCTAATTTTGATGGTTCAATATCACCATCAAATGCAAGACCACATCGAGGTCTTCCAGAGTACCTACAACTAGCTGCAACTCGGCACTCCGATTACCGATCATGTGCTTGGAAAAACTAGTTCTCGCTTCCCTAAGTTTGATTGTTCAATAGGTATCGCCATCAAACCCAACACCTCGACTGGATTGGGGTCTTTACGAATGCCTACAAAGCTGAAAATTGGCTCAGTCACTCCTAATTGTGTACTTGGAAAACCTCCTGATAAATATTATAAATATATATTCATTCCACATATTCATTTCAGATTTTCATGACCACAAATCTGACTCTTTGATAATATGTTCATTTTAAATATATAAACTCCAAAAACCATCGCTCATTCGAAAAACAATTGTGTTTCAACTTTCACGTTGTTACCAAGTTCTCCACCATAACGCATCAACAGGTATTTCACTAAAATAAATATATATATATATATATATATATGGGTTGGACAAAGAAACTGAAACCCCTGTAAATTTAGAGTAGGAGGTCTCATGGCTAAATTGGAGCAGTCTGGTGGTCAATCTTCATTAATGTCCCATTGCACCAGAAGGTTCAGTTAGCAGGGTAAGAGCACAGTTTTCTCCAAATATCACAATACACACAACATTGTGGGTGCAGAGTTCAAAAGATTGCTTTGATGAACATGAAAGTGAAGTTGAACATCTCCCATGACCTGCACACTCACC
>JAOUQT010195504.1:0-17945 GCA_025769995.1 Xyliphius kryptos
AAAAACGGGAAACCTTTTACTCAGCAAACAGCGTTCATTTTAAAAAACAGACTAAATTAGCGAGCTGGCTTTCGATAAAAGCATTTATAAGTTATAGTGTGTTTGTAAGCATTTTATAAAAGTAATAAGGCGCTTGAGGTTGTGTATTATTGTCAATAAATCACAGGAAAGACGTGTAACTGTTATCAAAAGAAAAAAATAGTAATATACATTTAGTCATTCATTCATTATCTTCCTTTTATTTCTCTACGAGGGTCATGGTGGAGTTTTACATGGTCATACGAGGGAGAACGTTTCAGGCGCTGGGCAGACACAATCTATCACTGGCACACACTCACTCACTCACACAGCCACACACTATAAGGGGCAACTTGAAGCATCCAATTTACCTTAAATCCATGTTTTCGAACTGGAGAAACTCCACGCAGATTGGGATTTGAACCCTGGATCCTCTGTACTGAGAGAATGTGCTAAGCACTACACCACTGTACCACCTTAATGAGTTTGTATCACTGAAAAATATGTAGTAAAATTATGCGCCTTGTACTAAAATTTTAAATGCTTATTATCTTGTAGAGTATTTAGGATGATGTTTTTTATTTTGTCAACAACTTAAACTTGAAACATTGTCTAGTCACATTAAGTAAAATTAATCTTTGTAATTTCACTTTAAATGATTTTGGTTCTTTTCCTTTTATTAATTTACCCCAAAATGCTAAAAGTCTATAGCACAGATCTGTGTGTTGTATTCTACAAGGTTGTTAATTTTATCTTCATTTAAAAAGTAACTAGTGACTAAAGCTGATGTGAAAGTACATTGGTTTATGTAGTTACTAAACAGGCCAAAAAAACTCAAGTAAATGTTAATTGTAAAAAGTACTGACCATCGGGGCAAATAGGCAGGCTTTAATGAGGTAAACAGCATGAAACAGCAGGAATTCCGATTATTAGTGATTTTATTGTAGCTCAGTTGTGCCATCTCCTGGCCATAAAAATGTTTTTTTTTTTTTTTTTGTCCAGTTTTTGTACATTCGTTCATTACCTTAATTCTTTACTAGGGTCGCGGTGGGGTTCTCCATGCTCATCCAGGGAAGAACGTTTTTTAAATTTAAATTTAAATTTAAAGCATTCACTTTAGTTTGAGTTTTTGGACTGTGGGAGGAAACCAGAGAACCCGGAAAACGCCCACGCGGACACGGGGAGAACATGAAAACTCCACCCAGATTGCGATTCGAACCGGGAATCCACAGCGCTGAGAGGAGAACATGTTAACCACTAAGCTACCGCGCTGCCCAGCTTTACATAATGGATACAAAACAAATAGTATTTTAATTACAGACAAAACCAGTAGAAGGTGATGGTGCAGGCAGGCAGGACATGGGTTTAATAAAGGGCAGAAAGTTCTGGGTCCCGATCTATAAGGGTTTACATTGGGTTCTTTGGTTCCTTCCTCAGGCCAAAAACATGGATTTAAGGTGAATCGGCTGCTCTAAATTTTCCCTATAATCTGTGTGTCCCAAACCCGGTTGAGGGTGAGGGTTGTGTCGAAAAGGGCACATAAAACACTTGGCCACATCTAATATGGGCAGATACACCCAGGACAGGGTGCCAATCCATCGCTGGGTACACATTCACTCACACAGTCACACACACATACAGACACTATACAGGGCAATTTAGAGCACTCAATTTACCTTCATGTTTTTGGAATGTGGGAGGAAACCGGGGAACACGGAAGGAAACCCACACAGACACGGGGAGAACATGCAAACTCCACCAAGACTGGGCCTCTAATCAAGAATCCCAAATGCTGAGAGGCGAATGTGCTAACCACTAAGCCAACGTGCCCCTTAATTTAATTAATTTTTAAAAAAAATAATTGTTGCACACTCCACACAAACAGATTTCATTTAGAGAATGTATATATTGGTAATAAAATCTTTAAAGCTTTTGATCTGAAGCTTTGAATTATTGCTTTCTTGATTCTTGATCGTGACCTTCACAAAAACTTGGCACAAAATAAAATATCGCTGAGGGTGCCCCGTCCCACTGGAGTCAGGCCTATGGTGGTCATGGCCCAGAGGAACTGTAGTGGGTGTCCTTTATCTACATTTCTGAAAGGTGACAACAATAATTAGAGTATAACATTGTGTTCATCAATTACCTGTAGTTAGCTTGTTTCTTTCTTTTTATTTGTGCTAACACAAGTAAATTGTAATATCTGGCTAAACCTACAGCGACATCTTCAGAACTTCTAGCCACTTATTTTAAAAAGCGTCTAACGACAAATCTGGTGAATTTTTATGGTTTTATTGGAGATTTTTGGAGAGTAAACGCACATTCTTTGGCAGGTTTTGCAGTGAGACGTGGTCCACAACACTCTCAGCACTCAGAGAAACATCCCCGGCCACACTGCAACTGAACTGCGCATGCCCAAAACTGCCACTGCTAAATACATTTCTCACCTCATCCAATAAGCAAGGAAATGAAAATTGAATTAATACTCATCTTTTTCTGTTCCAAATGTTTATTTTTTAAACACACAAATAGACCATTATGCAAATTAGATAATGACGTCATTTAGGGACTTCTAAAGACTTTTAGGACTGCCAATAGTTACTTTCCTTAGTGAGGAGTTGGCAACAGTGCCCCCACACAGCATAAGGATAGAAAAGGGTAGTCTACTAAAGTCAGGCCATGTGGCCTTAACTGTAAAAATATATGACACGTTGAATTGTCTGAGAAAAATATATGTTTTTAAATGCGTGCTTTACAATCCCAAATTTAAACTCTTGTCAAATGTCTAAGCCATTTAAGACCAACCTAACAACTTACATTTACTTGACTGGATGTGCAATATAATACCCTAGAGTTGAACTTAAATTGTTAGAAATGAATAAAAATAACAGCATGTAATGAATGCTAAATTAGGCTGACTAGCATTGGGGAAAGAGTTTACCCACCGCCTTTGGTCAAAGTGTTATTTGAAGCTTATAAGTAGGGCTTAGTGGTTAGCACATTCTTCTCTTAGCGCTGGGGATTCCTATTTTGAATCCCAATCTGGGTGGAGTTTCCATGTTCTCCATGTGTCTGCATGGGTTTCCTATGGATTCTCGGTTTCCTCCCACATTCCAAAAACATGGATTAAAGGTAAATTGAATGCAATGCTCCAAATTGCCCCGTATAGTGTGAGTGAGTGTATGTCCAGCGATGGATTGGCACATTCTGAGACATTCTCCCCTGAATGGGCATGGGGAACCACTAGTACATGATTCAGGCAAAAATAAAGAATCACTAAATAATGAATCACTCTTGTCATTCTTGTCTCACTTAGTTTGCTATATTTCTGGCTAAAATCTTTTGTAAAGTAAAGCTTCATTTATAGGCTGGTGCTTAAATCCTATTGGCTGAGCTGTTTTTGTAGCCATGACATAGTTGACAACACCTCTGAGAACACTTGAGCCTTTACTCAGCGATCAGCGTTCATGTTAAAAACTGGAGTAGATCACGATGCAGAAGACCAGTTTGTTAGCAATTTTGCGGTCAATAAACACATTGTGAATAAAGCACAATGACGCCAAAAACATTCTGTAACTGAAGCTGCTTCGTCTGAACACAATTGATTGTTCTAAATGACATTCCTTTAGTTTTGTGGTTATGACAACCCCCACCCTCAATTTACAAAGTTGGGAACACTCCAGTGTACACTATGGACAGCAGATTTATTAAATTATTATGTTTAATATTTTCCAGATAACTGTAAATAATAACTGTGAATACTGATGGGTTCAAAAACTTTTGCCCAAATTAACTATTTGTCAGAGTTGAGGCAATAACAAAAGTTTAATCAACTCTTTTAAAAGAGTAAAAAACATAATGAAAAAACAAATATTTTTAATGGGTTTTAAATGAGTTAAATGCACCTTGTATGAAATAAAAAAAAATACATTATAATACAACCCCTGGCAAAAAAAAAAGTATGGAATCACCAGTTTTGGATGAGCACTCATTCAGACATTTCCTTCTGTGGAACAAACTCAGATCAAAAACATGATATAAGGTCATTCCAAAGTGCAACTTGTTGGCTTTCAGGAATACTCAAGGAAATGGAGAGAAAACATTGTGATCAGTGAATGTTACTTTTATTGAACAAGCACAGGGAAAAAAAACAATTTATAACGGCTTGCAGTCTCTGAGGCATGGACTTGATGAGTGTCAAACAGTATTCTTCATCAATTTGGTGCCAACTCTTTTTGATACCAGTTGCAAGATCAGCTTTACAGGTCGGAGCCTTCTTGCGGACCTTTTTTTTTTCCACCACAAGTTTTCAATTGGGTTGAGATCTGGAGTGTTTGCAGGCCATGACATACAGCTGACTGTGACCATCCAACATCTTTAGCAACCATGAGAAGAGTTACCTTCTTCAAGAAGTTTCACAATCCTCTCTTTTGTTTCACGAGACATTTCTCTTGTTGAAGCCATGCTCTTTGCCACTCCACTTCATCCAGCAGCCCGCCAAGGTGTCATGACAGCAGGTGTTGTACTTTGTTTCCACAACGTTTTTTTTATATTTCTTTTAGTGTTTCAGAAAACCAACAAGTTGCACTTTGGAATGACCTTATTATTGCATCATGTTTTTGATCTGAGTTTGTTCTACAGAATAAAATGTCTGAATGAGTGCTCATACGAGACTGGTGATTCCACATGTTTTTCCAGGGGTTGTAGTTAGTTAATTAGTTAAGTTTGAAGCATTTTGTGGTGATTTTGCTCTTTATAAATTTTCGTCTAGTTATGTAAAATTTCCCGAACCTGACAAATCTGCAGCAGTGTTCCCAACTCCATAGTTGAAATCATTTTTGATGTAAATTTGTGTTTATTTGAATTATTAAAGAAATAATGTTGTGGGAGAAAGAAAAAAAAGTGAAAAACAGCTGAACAATAAACTTTTAAGTTTACAAATAAACAAATTTCTAGGTTCTATACTCCATTATTGTCCACAGAGTATAATGGAACGTTCCCAACAACTTTGGAAGTTGAGAGTGGTGGTTGTCATAGTAATATAATTAATGTCACTTATAACGTCAGATCAATCGTCAGTCAACGTCAGACGAAGCTCAGTTTTAGTTACGGAACACTCTGTAAAGAGTGTCAGATCATTTAAGATTCCGTAAATAAGTTCTGGTAAGAGAAATGCGTCTTAACAATGAAATGTTAAGACTTTTTTACTGAAATATAATGTTGGTTTAAATATGTAGACAGAGGAGGGCAAGCTAAATCTGGGATATATTGTCAGAATTTTATGATGAAGACAGAATTCAGAGATTCTAAACCATTTTATTTTGCCCTTTTCTCCCTTAGTGGTGGAAATGTGTTCTAAAGTTAACGAAAGACTTCTACTACTTCTTTTCCAAGTTCATTTCGGATTTACAGTTTGGAGGTAAATTTACATGTAATGGTAAAAAACTTAAGATTTCAGATTCAGGTCTGATGGCTGAGAATATTCTGATCAGATTCAGAACCTAATTAAATCAAAGGGGAGAACTGGTTCCGCTGAACTCTTGTTTTTTTAATTATACCAATTTACAATCCGGATTCCAAAAAAGGTTGGGACCCTAAACAAATCGTGAATAAAAACTGAATGCAATGATGTGGAGGTGCCAACATCTAATCTTTTACTCAGAATACAACACAAATCACAGATCAAAAGTTTAAGTTGAGAGAATGTATAATTTTGAGGGGAAAAATATGTTGTTTCAAATTTCATGGCGTCAACAAATCCCCAAATAGTTGGGACAAGGCCATTTTTTATCACTGTGTGGCATCCCCCCTTCTTACTACACTCAACAGACGTCTGGGGGCAGAGGAGACCAGTTTTTTAAGTCCTCGTGTCTAATACAGGCCTCTTTAACTGTTCAACTGTCTTGGGCCTTCTTTGTCGCACCTTCCTCTATATGATGTACCAAATGTTCTCTATAGGTGAAAAATCTGGACTGCAGGCTGGCCATTTAAGTACCCGGATTCTTCTCCTACGTAGCCATGATGTTGTGATTGCTGCAGAATGTGGTCTGGCACTATTTTGTTGAAAAATGCAGGGTCCTCCCTGAAAGTGATGACGCCTAAATGGGAGCATATGGTCTAGAACCGGAACATAGTTCTGCATTAATGGTGCCTTTCCAAACATGCAAGCTTCCCATGCCACAAGTACTCATGCAACCCCATACCATCAATGATGCAGGCTTCTGAACAGAGCGTTGATAACAACATGGGTTATCCATGTCCTCTCTGGTCCGGATGACATGGTGTCTCAGTGTTCCATAAAGAACTTCAAATCGTGACTCATCTGATCACAGAACAGTCTTCCATTTTGCCACATTCCATTTTCTATGACCCTGGCCCAGTGCAAACCCTTGATGAACTGTAGAGTTTCAGATGACAACGGCGGATGGCACGGTGGATTGTGTTCACTGAAAATGCTTTCTAAAAGTATTCCTGAGCCCATTCTGTTATTTCCTTGACAGTGGCATTCCTGTTTGAGGTGCAGTGATGTTTAAGGGCCCGTTTAAGAGATCATGAGCATCCAGTAGAGTTTTACAGCCTTGACCCTTACGCACAGCGATTTTTCCAGATTCTCTAAATCTTTTGTAGATGTTTTGCACAGTTGATGATGATAACTTAAAGTTTATTTTACACTGGGTAACCCCATTCTGGTATTTCTGCACAACAATGGTAGAATTGGTGATCCTCTTTCCATCTTGGCTTCAGAGAGACACTAACACTCTGAGAAGCTCTTTTTATACCCCATTATGTTGTCAGTTGACCTAATTAGTGTTAATTGGTCTTCCAGCTGTTCGTTATATGCTCAATTTCATTTTTCCAGCCACTTATTGCTACTTGTCCCAACTTTATTGGGATTTGTTGACACTGTGAAATTTTTAATCCAACATATTTCTCCTTTAAAATGTTTCATTTACTGAGATTAAACTTTTGATCTGTCATGTATGTTCTATTACAAATAAATTATTGTCATTTGCCATCTCCACATCATTGCATTCAGTTTTTATTCACAATTGGTTTAGTGTCCCAACCTTTTTCAAATCCGGATTGTATTTAATTAGAAATAACTGGGGATTTTTTTGGGTTGGGGAATTCATAAAGCTTCTAAATGTTCCTTTTTCCTAGATACGGCAGTGTTTTGGGAGAAGATGATTTTTTAAAAAT
This sequence comes from Xyliphius kryptos, assembly GCA_025769995.1. Classification (NCBI taxonomy): domain Eukaryota; kingdom Metazoa; phylum Chordata; class Actinopteri; order Siluriformes; family Aspredinidae; genus Xyliphius; species Xyliphius kryptos. The sequence goes on from JAOUQT010195504.1 coordinate 7,219, forward strand.
TGAATGGCCTGTAAGTAAGAATCAAGTTACATCACATTCTTTATGACCTTTAATGACATCAGAGGAATCATGTTATCTTACTCTACATTAAAGTCTCATAGTGCTTAGTGAAATTAAGCTTTCAGGTATATCATCATCATATCAGATTTTGATGTTCACACAAGAAAGTTCCTTGAGAAAACCTGTATACGCTGGAACTCTTAAATGCAGTGGCAGGCCCTCGGGGTCTTTGAAGCGTTCTCTGAAGGCCTTAAAATATCTGAATCACAGACTGATCTTCTTCTTTTGGCATTATACGCTTTATTGTTTAGTGGTCACCACAGCGATGAACTCACATATTAGACTTGGCAGTAGCATACATTTTACCTTACACACAATCTCACACACACAGAATATATGGGCAGCCAAAATAATGTGAACCCCTGTTTTTGGACTGTGGGAGAACCAGAGAACCCAGAGAATACCCACACAAGCACGGGGAGAATGTGGAAACTCCACCCAGTGCTGAAAGGTGAACGTGTTAACCACTACACCACCGTGCCACCCCTGAATCACACATTGATATTAATTATATTTAGTCCATCAATACGTATTAAATAATTTAAAGTAGCATTAAATAAATTTAGCTTAACCTGCTGCTTCAACCAATCAGATTTTGAGTTCTCCATATCAGAGCCTTCTAGAAGACCTATGCTATGTCAGCGTATTTTTGGAGAGTACTTTTGATGAGTGCGACATTTTCAGCCAACTAAAACTTATTATTGAAATACAACTGGACTTTCAGCATCAGCTTTGATGGAAAAAGAAAAGGTCTTCTTAATGGAACTCATTAAAGTGTTTTTTTAAGGAAAAAAAAGAGAATGGATATTGTACAAATAATTAGTATTTTAAAAGGATTGGGGGTGAGGGTTTTTTTCTAAATAATATTGTAAAGAATTTCATGAGGTTATTGTTGGTGATTTTTATATTTGGCTACACGATTGTAACACTGGGGGGAGGGTGGATTTCAAAGGCTCATATGTAAAGGCTTTATTTAATCATTAATTTAAATTAATTAAAACACAGTTGGGCAGCATGGTGATTTAGTGGTTAGCACGTTCTCCTCTCAGCGCTGGGGATTTCCGGTTCCCAATCCCAGTCTGGGTGGAGTTTTTTGTTTTTTTTCTCCCCGTGTCCGTGTGGGTTTTCTCCGGGTTCTCCGGTTTTCAGAGTCCAAAGACATGGATTTAAGGTGAATTGAATGCTCTAAATTGCCCAGCAAAAGATTGGCGCTCTTTCCTGGGTGTATCTGCCCAGCGCCCAAAACATTCTCGCCTGGATGGGCATTGGGTCCCCCGGGACCCTCATAGAGGAACCTGAAGATAATGAATGCATGAAACGCATTTGTTTGCCAGAGGAATCTGCATTTTGTTTCTGCAGGTGTCTTGCCCACTCCACGCTGCTGTGCTACCATCACAACGACTTATAAATCTGCAATGCAGCCGCATCTTATACTGCATTTTTGCATAATAAGATGTTTTTTATAGCCACAAAATAATTATTGACACGTGGATTCATTCAGATCATTACTGAAGGCACAGATGTAAAAAGCACGGCCTGCTGCTGATTTAATGTAACTAAAGTCCAGCCTTAAAACCAGACTATCTACCTCTATCTGAGCGTGTAGCTGGTTCATCAGAGAGACTTTAGTTCCGCTGATGTTCTATCTGTGTAGATCCACCTGGAATATGAGGGCTCTGCGTTCCGTCGGTGGTTCAGCTCTTATACCTGTAAGATGATCAATAGAAGGTAAGTATGTTTTAAAGTTTTAAAGAAAGTGTCTGCAGAACGCCACACCATCCCATGATTCACATGGAATCACCAGAAGGGTGCTGGAATCACCAGAAGGGTGCTGGAAGTTGGGAGAGTGGATTGTTTACTGTGTCTGCCACATGATCTTCCAGCAGCACGGTGTTCCTGAGGACATGTGCAGTGTAAACTAAGTGTGGTCTCTCCTCCTGTCTCTCTGCTTTGTCAGTGCCCCCTTTACTGTAATGACATGCAGCAGCTCAGGCATTACATTTGTGAGGCCAGGCGTCAGTGTAAGTGAAAGACATGGTGACATCTCAATCTCACGGACAGTAGAAATGCCAAATTATTAAACTGTTATTTATTTGAAGGGGGATTCTGCATTAGAGGAGAAAAGATACCTTCATATTAGCATCCCAACCTACAATTTAATGTGGTACGCTATAAACCCAGCCAGGTATTTACCATCAATCCCCCAGGTCTAATCAATAATGTATAAGTTTATACAACATAAATTCACTTGTTTTTTGTTTTGTTTTAACAGCAATCTTTCGGAAGGTTCTAAGGTTGGTTTGCCAAACATGTACTCTACAATGTAAACTTACAGTAAGGAAAATAAGTATTTGAACACCATGCGACTTTGCAAGTTGTCCCACTTAGTCTGAAATTTTCATCTCAGTTGCATGTCTACTGTGAGAGACAAAAAAAGAACACAGAGTTTGAGCTCCCTACAAAGATTTTCTATAGGGCTTAGAGGCTAGACCTCTCCAGAACCTTACAGAACCACTCCTTGTTTATCCTGGCTGTGTGCTTTGGGTCATTGGAAGACCCAGCCACGACCCATCTTCAATGCTCTATTTGAGGAAAGGAGGTTGTTCCCCAAAATCTCACAATACATAGCCCAATCATCCTCTCCTTAATACAGTGGAGTCATCCAGTCCCATGTGCAGAAAAACACACCTAAAGCATGATGCTTCCACCCACATGCTTCACAGTGGGGATGGTGTTTTGGGGAAGGTAGTCATCATTCTTTGTCCCCCAAACACGGCAAGTGGTATTAAGGCCAAAAAGTTATATTTTGGTTTCATCTGACCACAGAACTTTCTCCCAAGACTCCTGTAGATCATCCAAATGGTCTTGGGCAAACTTAAGACTGGCCTGGACGTGTGCTGATTTAAGCAGGGGAAACTTTCGTGCCATGCATGACTTTAAACTCTTATATCTTAGTGTATTACTCACAGTAACCTTGGAAACAGTGGTGCCAGCTCTCTTCAGGTCATTGACCAGCTTCTCCCATGTAGTTCGGGGCTGATTTCTCACCTTTCTCAGGATTCTTGGATTGTGTGGAGCCTAAGTCCAAAGGAGACTGACAGTCATGTTTAGCTTCTTCCATTTTCTAGTAATTGCAACATTTGATCTTTTTTTACCAAGGTCCTTGGCAATTGCCCCATAGCCAGCCTTGTGGATTTCAACAATTTTGTCTCTGGTGTCTTAGCCATGTTAGTAGTTGGAGTCTTACTGATGTGTGGGTTGGACTGGTGTAATGCCGTTAACAACCTAAAACAGGTGCTTCTAATTTATGATAATAAGTGGATTGGAGGTAAGAGTTTTAGAGGCAGACTAACAGGTCTTTGAGGCCAGAATTTTTGGTGATTATGTAGAATTTTATATGTTGTTAATAACATTTTGTAATCAATGTGAAATTTTACTGGTAGCCAGTGCAGGTTTGATAACAAAATGCTGATCAAACTTTCTGCTTCTAGTTAAAACTTTAGCTGCAGCATTTTGAACAAGTTGTAGTTTATGTAATGATTATTGTAATTATGAAGTGAATTACAATAACCTAATGTTCAGGTTATAAATGCATGAATTAGTTTCACTGAACCTTGAAAGGAGAGGAAATTTCTTAGCTTTGAAATGTTGCGGAGGTGAAAAACTGCAATTTGCGATATTGTTAATGTGTTTAGTAAAGGAGAGATCCAAATCAATAATAACACCTAGATTATATACAGATGAACTGGGTCTGATTAAGGTGTCATCAAGGTTTAACACTGTAGTAAAGGCTTTGTTTATTTTGTCCTTTGACCAACTGTAAGTACCCCAGTTTTATCAGAATTTAGGAGTAGGAAGTTCTTTGACATCCAAAGTTTAATGTTTTTAATGCAGGTTTTTGAGCTTACTGATTGACTGAACATATGATACATATGTGACTTCTTTGTATTCATGTATTTAGGTGTTTTTGGGGGGTTGGGGGATCATCTGTTCACTGTATAGTACCATGGTCATGTGAATGCACTCTTCTGTTCACAATCAGTAAACATTTTACTTATTGATATAAAGCTCTTGGAGTCTTTTTGCATATGATGTGATTGGCTCGGCCAACATAGTAACCCACAAAAATGGTAACTTATAAATATACATATTAGATATATAACATATTATAGATATAAGAAATAATTTCCTTCCTGTAATACACATTTGAAAAGACTATATATAAGTCATGCTGACATATGTCTCTCAGCTTCATGCGGTCTGTGTACCTTGCTGGATTAGCATAAAAGGTAGATGAGCAGTCTATTTTTTTAACAAAATGTTTGAAACCTTTTTTACAAATCTGGCAAAACTACAAGATAAACTAAAATTTTAATTTGCAATCAGCAGGTCAAGGTACTGTGTGCTTTTACACACAACTGACTTCCTAAAAAGGCATTATCTTTTTTTAATATAAATATTTGTTGTATCCTTTTCAGTTTTATACTTGTTTCGTATAATCTGTGTTGCAAAAGTCTTCACTGCCAAAAATGATTATTGAAAATGTATGGATGGAAATATTGTCCTACTGGGGGGAAAATGTATGTCCTCTGTTAACCTTTTATTAAACATTTCACCCCTTATTGTAAATAGGTTAAGCTCTTTTTTTGCTAGCTAGCCATTATATGCCTCAGGTAACCCCATTACAATCCTTTTTGTAAATTATGAGGAGAATAATGCCAAACCTAGACAGAATATTATGACACTCTCTTTTATTGCTGTTTTTTAAAAACTGAATAAGCAAGGCACTTTGCAGAGTCTTTGAGCCTCTCATCATTCTGCCATAAAAAAACACAGATATGAAAAATGCTTCAGTCTTTCCTATATTTTATTTAATAAATTATAGCTCTCATTGTTATTCCAATCAATTCTTCTTTTTTAGTCATTCATTTTTTTAGCCGATGTCTGATATAGCATCTGAAAGATTTTGATTAAAAAAAAAAAAACAATAAAAATAATAGACTCATGAATCAAAAGCATTCCCTACCTCATAGTCTTTCTTTGGCTGATGTCCTAGTTTAAGGACAGTGTTCTGAAGAGTGTGGAGCCAGTAGATTTTTTAATAGAAAAAAATATTTAGAATGAATGATTACTCATTTTTACACACTCTTTTCAAATGGGCAAAATGATGTAACTCTTGTATTCTTCTGAGAGATGTCAACTCATTTAGCAGAGTCCATTGTATTAAAAGGTATGAACCAGTAGATTTTAGAAAACCAATAGTGCCACCATGTGCTCACAATCTTAGCTGCATGTTTATTATATATGCTGTTTATGAGAAAAATACACTGCGCACTTATTCATTTAATAATCTAATCAATCAATCATGTGTCAACAATGTGCATACAATAATTCATATATTGGCCAGCAGTGCACATTACTATCGAGGGTAGTAAAAAAAAAGTTATCTCAGTGACTGTTCAGTAACCTTATCAAAGCTTTTAGCACCATTACATCCATAGGTTTAGGTACTCTTTGCACAAACTGCACTTTTCAGCTAATGGGTTCAATCTTGAACCATGCCCATGGGATTTAATTTCCTAGTCTGAAACCCTGTTTACACCTAGATTTAAATAGCATTTTTACCGATCAGCTCACAAGTGGAAAGTCTGTGTAGGTCTGTTTTTTTTTCACACGAGGCATTATAAATGCATCTTATGTGTGACATTTTACAGTATGTTTGGATCAAAATTTTCAGGTGTGCGTAAATAAATGTAGGCATTATTTAATTTGTATTGGTATTGCATAGTTATTTGTAAAAAGTTAAATAAAATAAAATGAGTAAAGTGGAACATAAGCTAGTCTTTATATTAATTCGATGCAATATAAAAAGATTTTTTATTATTTCCATATATGAAGAACAGCTTGTAATATAGGTTTAATTATATAATAAAGTATATAAAGCATTAAATAAGTATATGAATAATTCAATATAATCTAAATAATAAGATTTAAATCGGGATTAAGTTTATGTGCAGAACAATCTGCAGATCTAGCGATGGATTGGCGCCCTCTCCTGGGTGTATCTACCCAGTGCCCGATATGTTCTCCCCTGGATGGGCCCACCCTAATTGAGGATTAATAATGATTGAATGAATTAGATCTTATATCTCCATGAATTTAAGTGTATGGGTGTGAATAAACCTTTACTACACATGTTGGTGTTTTGTGCAAACTGGCTGTAGCACACGCCGAAGCGTTCTCCACCCTGATGTGGGCAAACACTGAGAGGTGGAGGGTGGCTGTGCAGCGGCACTGGGGCGGGTGTTACTGTGAGGCCGCAAATTATGGCACCACTGAGTGAGTTGGGAGTTTTCCTTTTATGGCAAGCACTCCACTTTTTTGAGTGGAGAGAGGCTTGCTTCTGCATGGGCTGGTGGTTTGCAACGCAGGGCCTGAAAGTCTCGGAACACGGGCATCAGGCCGGAGTCTTTAACTTCTGGTCAGAAAGTGGATTTGGGGCTTTCTCCCCGCGGCTACGGAGAAAGAGGCCTGTGTTCAGCCCTTATTTACAGGGGCGAGAGATCGACTGAGGGTTTTAGTGCCCGGTCTTGACCGGCTAAGACCCTGCGTGGAGGAAGAGGTTGGATAAAGCGCTGTGTGTCCGGGCAGACACAGCTTTAAGGCTTTGTCCTTTTTTTTTGTCGGCACATCGCTGTTGCATCAGCTTTCATCGTGGAGCTGAAAGGAGCCTGGCTGAACGCAGACTCGACCTGTTCCGCCCAGCTAAGAGCATGCTGGCAGACTTCAATAAGTCTACGTTACCACCTAGCAAGGCGGCAACCTTGAGGCGATGAAGGAGCAGCCTTCTCGGCAGCACGTGGCAGTGAGTACATCCAATCGGCTGGGCAACAGCCTCTTCAGTGTGCTAAGAACCCATACATGCAGAGGATGAGTTCCCCACTGAGCCTTGGTCCTCCCAAGGTTTCTTGTCATGTCAAACTATATATAAATTGTTTAGACAACACACTGTTGTAAAAAGTGCTATATCAATAAATTAATTGAACTTGAACTTATTGGTAACCTTTTGTGGAATGCACAGTGGACTGATGATTGGCCGGTAAGGTATTTGCATAAACGACTTTGTGTAGTGTTCCTAAAATTATAGGTAAGTTTGGAGTGAATAATTGCCCTTCTTTATATTACAAATAAAACTTCAAAACACATGTTTTATAATACTGGGCTAAAAACAAGCTGTTAATTTAAGTGTCCATAATAAATGGCTACAACATTTTAAAAACTGGGACACGACAAGAAAAAAATGGAAGTTTATAATCGAATCCTAAAGTTTTAAATCTTTTAATCAGTTCCATGATCGTGGCAGCAGGTTCGGATCTCATTGTATATAAAGAACATCGGCCAAAAGCTCAGTGTTTAATGTTATACCGTCCATTGAAATGCTGAAATGCAGCTTTACATTTAAAACATATTCATTTACACGAGTCAGGCGTTGTATATATACTTTCTAAAGTTACAAAATACGTGTAAAAGGTTTAAGTCATATTTCAAAAATTAAGACTGTTTGTAGTGCGTTAAAGTGCGCATGCGCAATTGTTCGTGACGTCATGCACATACGCACTCCCAAAGTCTTTATAAGGAGGGGCTCAAACGTTCGCTCGGTTTGCGCGTTTTAGCAGCGGCGCAGAGAGGAGCAGGTAGGACAGAGCGACCAGGAGCAGCGGCGGTTAACTGAGGGAAGTTACAAACATCTACTTACATAAGTTTTATTAAGATTTACTGTAGTTTACTAAACTTTTTAGCCGTGTTTGGATAAATTGCTTAATGACCGTTGAATTGTACAAACATTACACACTCCATAACTTTAGTTTTTCTGATTAAATGGCGTCAAAAATATTTAATTACTGCTAATAAAGCAGGATGGTTGAGATCCAGGACCCATGTACCCGGTACCCACTTCATATTTGAATGGGTATATAACTTGATTTGTACTTTAATTGAGCATTTCATAAAACGCTTTTAGTCATTTCTCTTTCTTTCACCTGTTTCTAATATTATGTTTCTGTCTCCTGTAACAAAGTGAAGGAGTTATACACAGTTAATGCTTATTACATTTTGTATTTACTGGTTTAAATAAAAGCACTTAAGGCTAAGCTTAATATTTTATATATGCTGTATTTTAATATGTTGCATTACAAGTAAAAATGCTGTTTAATAATAAAAATTTTATAAAGTACCATCAAGTTTATCAGCACAAGTAAAAATGTATTTAAACTTGTGGCCTTCATCAGAATGGTTAAAGTGATTATCTACAATTATGTTAATTGGAATACATATTTAAAAAAAAACATGACATAATGTATGTAGTCAAAAGTATTGTTCTGTTGTTATTTTAATATATCTGTTGTTTTAACAGCAATGCATATCTGAGTCCCATGACTGCAGTAGCTACAAGCTTCTTTACAGTAGCAGGTTCACTAAGCTGTTGCTTTTTTAAAATTAATGATAAATAATCTACATTTTAACATTCAATTGTAAGTCCTGTGAATGTTTTCGAAAAAAACGTAAAGCTATAGTAAGGCATTTTTTTAAGCAAAAACGTGAGGCTATAGTAAGGCGTTTTTTGGAGTAAAAACGTAAGGCTTTAGTAAGGCGTTTTTTGAAACAAAAACGTAAGGCCATAGTACAGCGTTTTTTAAGCAAAAGTGTAAGGCTATAGTAAGGCGTTTTTTGAGCAAAACCGTAAGGCTAAAATATGCCGATTTTTGAAAAAACCTAAGGCCGAAAAAAAATGTAAGGCTAAAGTAAGGCGTTTTTTGAGCAAAAACGTAAGGCAAGGCTTTACGAAAAAACGTAATGCAAGGCTTTTTTTTTTTTTTTTAATCGTAAGGCAATAGTGAAGCGTTTTTTGAGCAAAATCGTAAGGCTATTGTAAGACGTTTTTTGAGCAAAAACATGAGGCTATAGTGAGGCAATTTTTAAGCAAAAATGTAAGGCTATGGTAATGCGTTTTTTCTAACAAAAACGTAAGGCTATAGTAAGGCATTTTTTAAAGCAAAAACGTAAGGCCATAGTAAGGCGTTTTTTTTTTTAGCAAATTCGTTAGGCTATAGAAAGGCGTTTTTCGAGCAAAAACGGAAGGCCATAGTAAGGCGTTTTTTGATTAAAAAGGTAAGGCTATAGTAAAACGTTTTTTGATCAAAAACGTAAAGCTATAGTAAGGCGTTTTTAAAGCAAAAACGTAAGGCTATAGTAAGGCGTTCATTGCAAAAAAAGCCCTACTATAGCCTTACGTTTTTGTAAGAAAAAACGCTTTTACTATAGCCTTATAATTTTGCTAAAAAAAAGCCTTATTATAGCTTTATGTTTTTGCTCAAAAAAACGCCTTACTATAGCCTTACGTTTTTGCTTAAAAAACGTCCTACTACGTAGGGCTATAGTAAGGCGTTTTTTGAGCAAAAACATAAAGCTGTACTAAGGCATTTTTTTAGGCAAAATCGTAAGGCTCTAGTAAGGCGTTTTTCGAAAAAAAAAAACATAAGGCTATAGTAAGGCGTTTTTTTAGGCAAAAACGTAAGGCGTTTTTTGAGCAACAACGTAAGTCTATAGTAAGGCGTTTTTTGAGCAAAAACGTGAGGCTATAGTAAGGCGTTTTATTCTAACAACAACGTAAGGCGTTTTATTCAAACAAAAACGTAAGGCTATAGTGAGGCGTTTTTTGAGCAAAAACGTAAGGCTATAGTAAGGTGTTTTTTTAACAAAAACGTAAGGCTATAGTAAGGCGTTTTCCTTTTAGCAAACACATCAGGCTATAGTAAGGCATTTTTTGAGCAAAAAACTTAAGGCTATAGTACGGCGATTTTGAGCAAAAACGTAAAGCTATAGTAAGGTGGTTTTTTTGAAAAAACGTAAGACTATAGTAAGTGCCTTACTATAGTAATCCTTACATTTTGCTCAAAAAAATGCCTTACTATAGCCTTATGTTTTTGCTCAAAAAAACACCATACTATAGCCTTACGTTTTCTTTAAAATAAAAATGACTTACTTTTTTCAATCAAAAAAATGCATTACTGAAGCCTTACTTTTTTGTAAGAAAAACCACCTTACTAAAGTCTTACATTTTTGTCTAAAAATACGCCTTACTATTGCCTTACTTCTTTGTCAAAAAATACCCCCACCTTACTATAGCCTTACGTTTTTGTTTAAAAATTTGCCTCAATGTTGCCTTACGTTGATGTAAAAAAAAAAATTCCTTAGTATAGCCTTACTTTTTAAACAATGCCTTACTATAGCCTTAAGTATTTGCTCAAAAAAACGCCTCTCTAAAGCCTTACGTTTTTTCTTAAAAAAATGAGTTACTAAAGCCCTAAGCTTTTGCTTAAAAAAATGGCTTACTTTAGGCCTCACGTTTTGCTTAAAAAAATGCCTTAAGTTTTTGTAAAAAAAAATGCCTTACTATAGCCTTACATTTTTGTCAAAAAAATGCCTTACTGTAGCCTTACGTTTTTTTCTAAGAAAACGCGTTACTAGAGCCTTACGTTTTTGGTAAAAAAAAATGCCTTACTGTAGTCTTAAGTTTTTTTGCTTAAAAAAAAAAAAAAAAGCCTTATGTTTTTATCAGAAAAACCGCCTTACGTTTTTATCAGAAAAAACGCCTTAATTGAGCCTTA
>JAOUQT010195600.1:0-17944 GCA_025769995.1 Xyliphius kryptos
ATTTACACACACACAATATATATATAAAAATGAGAGCGCAATACAAGCTTTTAAAGAAAAAAGTCTAAATTTGTGTGAAATTAGTGACCTTTTACATCCTACAGGTAGGATTGCCTACCTCCCCCTTTGTATGCCTTTACCTGTTCCATGAATCTTTCTGCACAACGAATTTTAATAATAGGCCTCTGTGCAGAGTTGGAAGCTTTCTTAACCTGAACCACTGCCATTCTTACAAAGCTGAATGATTGATATTTAAACAGGGTCAACATGTGCAATTGCGCAAGATGTTAGATCTGGTTTAAAAAAAATTGTTTGATACTGCACTATAAAACGTTTATGATAAAAAAGTATTTTATTATGAAATTATGGAAATCTTAACTCAAACCAGGTAAACAGCAAAGGTGAATTAACAAGTTAACAAGAAGAACTTTGTAATTCCTTTATAAGTTGTTTTGGGGCACACTGTGAGTGGAATATTACTAAACTCCCTGAGGAACCAGAGGAGGAAATACCAATGAATTAGAAGAGAACGAAAGTAAAAAATATCTAAAAAAAAAACATTGAGAGATTCACAAGAAAAGTTGATCAGCTCTGAAAACTATCCTCACCCATAGTAAAAGCCCTCTACCAGTTACAGTTTTTCTCAATCACAGCTTTATAAATAGAATGTTGTATGATCCTGTTTTATTTCAACATATTAAAATATTATATTTGGGTCAAAAATAATTTAAAGCTGGGTCTAGAATTTTATATCTGGTTTCTAAGTGTACAGTTTAATAAACAGTATTACACACTATATATGTGAGTTTGTTCAAAGTGCTTAAGTCTTCTCTCACTGACTATCCGTGGATAATGCAAAGCCTTTGCTTTGGCAAAGCAGTTATTAAAAAGGTAAGACCTTTAAGTTAACTAATCATGTGTGCTTCAAACAAGTATAAATATGTGTACTTTATTTTTCTAAATATTAAAAGCTAAGCAAGTAAAAACAAAGTATATAGGATATGCATGTTCACATTTGGTTCCGATCCTTGGAACGAAAAAAATTGATAGAATTGTAGTGTAATGAGTGAATTGAAGTGTGTGCATGTGTGTGTGAGTGTATGCCCCAAGCGAACTTAAGGGTGTGGAATACCCTGTAAATTAAACCGGTGAAAAGGCTTTGGGTAATGATTAACCTCTACCCTACCCCTGGGCTATTTCAGTGTGGCACAGTATAGAAACTTTAGAAACAAGCTCATCCGCTTTTGGAGTTCAGGAAATTAAAGAGAAAAAAAAGCCTTAATAATATATCAAAACAAACACTTGAAGGGGCTGGTCTATTGCTGTATGACACTTGGCAAAATAATGAATTAAAGTAATTAAAAATACCACAAAGTTAAACCACTTTAAAGACTAAATGGTAGCAATAAAAATCTTCTAATGGTGGCCAAATATATTCATATTTTTTTTTATTTTAGAAAGCCATCTATCCTACTGTTAGAATTCACTCTTCATGCCAAAACTAGGTAACTGCAGGACATGATGAGTCACTCAGTTCATATAATTATGATTTTAGGTCCATCCATCGATCCAGCTATTATCTTTCGCTTATTCCTTTACTAGCATTGCGGTTGGGTTCCAGGGAGAATGTCTCGGGTGCTGGGCAGATACACCTAGGACAGGGCGCCAATCCATCGCTGTTTACACACTCACTCACTCACTCAAACATCCACACACACAAACACACTACACAGGGCAATTTAGAGCATTCAATATTACCTGGAATCCATGTTTTTGGACTGTGGAAGGAAACCGGAGTAAACCCATGTGGACACGAGGAGAACATGGAAATTCCACCCAGATTGGGATTCGAACCAGGAATCCCTAGCGCTGAGGGGAGAACGTGCTAACCACAAAGCCACTGTGCCGTAAATTAAATGAATAGCTGTAAAATATTTCTAGCATCTTCAGAGCTTGAACTGACATTATGTCCCAATTTAGCTGTCAGGGTAACTTACAGTCATGTTGTTCACACATATCTTAGTTCATTTGGGTACTTCTTACTACTATCCAAAAATCAGTGTGAAACACACACACACACACACACACACACATAGCAGGAAGTGTAGCATAAAAACATCATCATCTATCCTTAATGAGAACCAGAGGGCAATACTGTGGTCTCATGCATTTAGCCACTTCAGCATTTTAAATTACAACTTCTGTTCTGCTGACACTTAACTATAAGGACAAAAATGTTCTTGCTGTTATGGTGAAGTTCACAGTATAACCTGTTTTAATTTTGATGACTATAATAAGAGAAACATTGTTGGTCCATTTATACTAATAAAAGGTATAGCCCTCGCTCACTGACCTACTGACTCATCACTAATCCTCCCAATTCCGAGTACCTACAAGACTAAAATTTGGCAATGTGATTCCTTATCGTGTCCCTGAAAAAACAAAATGCTCCTCACCTTCCTGTGTTCAATGGTTCGTTTGATATTGCCATTAAACGCAAGACCCCTCCAATGTCACATCATGGTATTCACAAGTACTTACAAAACTAAAAACCTTGCATCGTGCTTAACCACCATGGTCTTGGAAAAAGGATTCTTGCTTTCCTACGTTCAATTGTTCTTTCGACCTCACTATCAAACACTACACCTTGAATGGATTAGGGTCTTTGCGAGTACTGACAAAGCTGAAACATGGCTACATCATTCCGTACTGTGTCCTTAGAAAACGAATGATAATTTTACGTAAGCAAGCAACCACATGGACACCTTAGTCACAACTCCTCACTCTATAATACGTTATCAAGTTCTCCAATGTAGTGTAGCAATGGTTATTCCACTAACAATGGCCATCTGATCTTGAGCAATTTACAGATAGGCAGCAGTGTTATTTTTAGAAAAATTAAGGTTATCTGCCATGCACACCATTGTTTTTCAGTGTTCTCCTAATGGTCAACTTATAAACATTATGATATATGAGTACAAATAGAAAAAACTTCCTAAGGCCACATAACTCATCATCAGCTACAAATATCTTTAACATTCTAAAGTGGCCAATCTATGCAGATACATAGTTAAGACATTAACAAAACATTAATTAATTTATTATCTTTTGCTTAAACCTATATGAGGGTCGCTGTGGGGTTCCCTGTGCCCATTCAGAGGAGATCGTCTCAGGCGCTGGGCATATACACCCAGGACAGGACGCCAATCCATGGCTGGGCACACCATTAGCAAAACATTGTTTGCTAATTTATTAATGGCTCTGTAATTAATCGTAATTGTCAGTCAATTACTATACACAAGTTATGTGGTAAAAATGCCTATAAGCATTAGACTGCTATTAAAGGCATTTCTTCATGACCTTATGCCAATAAAAAATATTATAATTAATAATCCAATAAATTAATAATAATTCATCTGTGACCAGCGATGGATTGGCGCTCTGTCCTGGGTGTATCTGCCCAGCGTCCGAGACGTTCCCCCCCCGCGACCCTCATAAAGGAATAAGCGGAAGATAATTAATGCATCAATGAATCATCGGTGACTTTGCAAGGATATTAACAATATAATGACCTACCTAAGGGCCTCTCTGGTTTGTTTTGTTTGTGTGGCAACAAAAGTGTCATTTGTTTGGTTTTGTGTTAATAGTGTTTATATCCTCACCCAACAGACTGGGTAACAACACTGATGTGCAATAGCGTTATAGGTCCACCATGTTAATTAACAGTTATGTACACCCTCTTAAAATAGTAATTCAACCCTGATTAAACATTTCCTCTAAATTATATTAAATTCATATCAGTGATTGTATTACTTCCACACTGCATGTACCCTTACATTACAAGGAAAACATGCCAAGTTTATCAGATTAAAATGTATTAACAGCAAGGTGGGGAATGAGGTTCAAGGAAGTGTGAAATTCCAAAAGAATGAAACAAACTATTCATTGTATCATGCTTCTGTGTAAGGTTACTGATGGGATTTGTATTATTTAATCTATTATTTGACTTGTCACAAGAACTTTTTATGCCCAATATATGCCTAATTTATTCCTAATATTATTAGTATTATTATTTACATTATAATTTTTGTCATCTTTTTTAATTACAGTTTTACATCCGCAATAAAAAAGAAATCAGAAGAATAACAGAAAAACAAATTTTTAGGTTTAGAGCAGCATTGTTTAGTAACAGGTCACTGAAACCTATTATAAAAGTGCCAAGAATCTTTACGTACTGTGTGTCTTTTATCTCTCTCTGACAGTTCTGTCAGAGCTAGTCAATATTTGTGTGTATAAACGTGTGTGTGCATGTGGTTTTGGGTTGTGTGCATGTGTGTCTACAGTAACATGTAGAGACAGACCAGCCTGCAGGCCTCTCATTCCAGTGAAGTAGATTTTGACGCAGGTTGACATAATTACGCAATCGTCAAAAAAAAAAAAAGACCAAAGCCTTGCACAGCTGGCATATACACAGACACAATGGTTTAACTAATATTGTTTTTTAATCACTGAATTTAGGAGCTGAGCACCTAGGAATGCATTTGAAGAAAAAAAAATGTAAGAACACCTTTTTCTGTTCTAGAATTTTTTGGGTTGCCTCACTTGAGTTTGTTGTGGATTTGATACCCACAGCAGATCTTTGGAATGCAATAAAATTGAAGATTGCATTTAACATCAGTGTCTGATCACTCAAATTATCATTTTCTGGGTGAATGGAGAACAATTTTCACAGGCACAATGCACAAATTAATAAAAGTACATAAATGAAGAACTAGTATGATTATAATGCAGGTTTACTATGATTCAGTTTTATTGGAAACTTTGGATTTTCAACCTGGGCCCTAAAACAATAACCGCAAAATGGCTTTACAATTTAATTTACACTAATAAAATGCAAAGCCCTCATTAACTGACTGCTTCCATGTCCCTGCTTACCTCTCCCTGTCCCATTTCCTCTTCCTCTGAATAACCTCCTGCACTTCCAGGTTTCCTTGCTGTCTTTTTGCCTGCCCAAATGACACACCCAATACATTTCTGTCTGTCTGTCCAATCAATGTTGCTGCTGCAACCCAGTCATCTGGAAGCTCTTTTCTACCACCTAAAGCCTTTCTCAACTCCTCTCTGAACTCCTCACAACTGTCCTCTCTTCTTAACTTCCACATTTGGTCCTCTGCTCTGCCTTTGCCTTCTTCCTCTTTCTAACCATCCGATTCATCCTGCACACCACCATCCTACACGGTCTATCTACACTCTCTCCTGTTACGGCCTTATAATCACTAAACTCTTTCATGTAACCTTACCTACACAAGATTTAGTCTACCTGTAGGCCCTACTCTCGTAGGTCACCCTGTGCTCCTCCTTCCCATCCTCTCTGCAAAATCTACTATCATCTGTCTCTCTAGGTTCCTATCCTTAACCCCAAACCTGCCCATCACTTCCTTATCCCCTATGTTACCTTCACCAACATGCCCATTGAAATCCGCACCAATTACCACTCTCTCCTTCCGGTGAAAGCTCTTAACTTTCTCTATCTCCCTTCAGAATCTTTCATTCTCCTTTAACTCACAGCTTGTGGTGAATAGCCACTGACAACATTCACCATTGCGCCCTCAATTTCTACTTTCAGACACATCACCCTATCTGACACTCTTTTCACCTCAACAACATTCTTAGAATATTCATATTCCTCCTTCAGGACCACTCCAACTCCATTTCTCTTCCTATCTACACCTTGGTAGAACAGTTTAAATCCTGCTCCAGTGCTTTGAGCCTTGTGACCCTTCCACTTTGTCTCCTTCGTTGCTTACATTCAGTGTTGCTACCCTTAGTCCTATACTTTTGACTCTCCTACTTTCTCTTTGTCACCTCACACACATCCCTCCTTAAACACATGTCCTTCCTGATGCAGCCCTCACCATTTATCCAATATTGGGACCGGCACCAGAACTACGCTGTTCAAGCTGGTTAGTCGCTGGCTTCACTGTATGGTAATAATAATAATAATAATGTGTTCATTTGAAATATATAAACTCCGAAGCATCACTCATTCAATAACATAAACTTTCATGTTTTTATCAAGTTCTCCCTGTAGTGCAGGATGTGGTATTCCGCTAGTAAAATATAATTCTGCAAGGCAATCATCTATGCCAAATTTGTCGACATTTAAAAGTAGGACATGAATCCTGCATCATTCACTGATTATAAAAAATGGATGAGTTCTGACACAAAGTCAACAATTTGGCAGAAGACATCTTTTAAAAGCTAGTTTAAACATCACGTATAGATTCAGTAAGTTATTGTGACACTGTCATGACTGGGTTGTCATGTAATCCACTGAATCAACTTCTTTGAGTTTAGAACTTATGAAATTAATTCTTGCAGATTTAAAATATCACAAGTCATTTGCTACAATCTTTGTGCTTTTGTAAGATCACAAGACTGCATAATGCATTTTAGCTTTTAAGGCATAGCTTGAAGTATGTGAAGAATATTAGCTAAAATCTGTTAACCAGTTTATAGTCATCTTTGATTAACATTAATATTTGAAAACAAGACTGTGTTGTGTTCTTTGACATATGGTGTCTTTTAAGTGACAGTGAATATTACTGCTGAAGGAAAACCATTAATAAGTTAGACAGTAATTTGCTAAAAGGCATAATGACAAGCTACAAGGTTTTGTTTTAATTATTTTTACTGAATGCTCTTTGGACAGATAAAAAAACTTCTGAGAAGTCACATTAACTTTGTGTTCACAGAAGAAAGAAGGAAGTTGGAAAAGAAATAAACATCATGCTTTACGTGAAACAAGTTAGATGGTCAGTTATGTTTTGATGCTGATTTGCTGCATCAGGCACAGAGTGCCTATCTATTAAGGAATTCTGCCGCGAAACACACTGCCAGGAAGCTGGAAAGCTATGAGAGAGTTTATAATGAACGTAAAGAACTAGTATGGCTCATAATATGAAAACGACAAATTGCCGGTTTTCAATTGATGTATATATTTTTATACCCGTAACAAAGATGTTCAATGACAAGCATATCAAAAAAGATGCTCATTAACTTCTCTGCTGTAAATTAATTGACCCAAATTAATTGGATTAAAATGAAACGAAATAAATCAATTTGTGAAAGAAACATTACACTCTGCATTGCATTTTAAAAATAAAAAGGATTTAATTTATTTTATGAAGATTATAATATTACAATGCTTCAAAGTAATGCTTCATTTCTGATTTATTTTGAGTGACTTAAGTGCATGAAAATAACTACCAACCTAAATTAGTTATACTGTGCAAAAATGTAGCCACTTGTATGATTATGGCAATTGTTATACCCCTTACACAGCAAAAACCTGTTTAGACAATACCCTCCTGGCAAGCACTACAGACTAATCCAGACATGATTTTACAGACACCAAAATAGTATTTTTTACCAGGGGCTATAAATATTATAAACCACCCTCTTTCTTAAATGGAATCTTTTAACTTGGGTTTATTTTTCTGGTTGTTTTGGGACGTTTATATATATTTTAGTTATATCGGTCCAGTACTGGGGTAGAACACCAAAGTGATGAACAGCTGTATAATGTAATTATGTGTAAATTATGCACTGCTTTCGGACGTTTATGAATATCTATGTACATTAACAAAGGCTTATGACCAATGGGCTAAAGCATTATGTATATTTTATAAAGCTTTATGAATGTACAGTATTTATAACATAAATTCATAGAAAATGTTACCTAATATATTATTCCAGACTTAAACATCAGTAGTGTTTCTGATTCCTAAACCAAGGCAGGAAATCTCATAGACAAGGGCCTTGCATGAAAATGCTCTTCCCTTGTCTTAATATTTCTAAAGTATTAAAAAATGAACTCAGGTTAAAGATCTGTAATTTTTTTTAGAAGTTTACACTGAGTGCCAAAGAAACTACCTCTAGTAAAAAAGAAGTGCATTAGGAATGATGCTATAAGCACTAATTATTTAGGTATTAGTAAACAGCCATTTCCTTTTCATATAGTTTTTTGAAAATCATGGCTGCTTATGATGAAATAATTAAAGTGCAATAAACCCTCAAAGTTGTGGCTCTTTTACTGACACTTTACTTTCAGTACCATACCACAGAGGAAAGACGTAAAACCTTCTGGAAAGTGTTGCATTCCTGAAGTGGCGTCAGTTGGGCTAAACATGCACTGTTTGACACACTTAGGAGCATTATGCTCTCAAAAACAGACGTCAAAATACAGGTTACATAATAAGTGCTTTCATAAAAATTCACAATCCCAAATACTACAGGCAGATGTGAGGTCCAGGGCCAAAGCAGACTGTAATTGCAAACATTCCTCGAATTGGAGCATTCCACTGACATTACTCTATTCCTCTTTTTTCCTGTAAGATTTTTTTACTGGCAGTGGTGGTACTATGTAACCATGTTCATTTTTATCCACTGACACAGCTCATGTGCAATGATGATGTCATGATTACTTTACTGCCATTAAAACTAATAAGTGTCTAGGTAAACAGTTCTCTGAACAGCTGGCAGATTGACTTTTACGGTGTTGTAAGTTAATGAGACTGAAGCATGCTTTCCATATGAATGCATATATAAATGACTTTCTTTTGAGCCTTTTAATGTTAAAAATGTCTAAAGGAGGGCTACCTTTAGAGTTAGCATTTTTGGACTATATGAATATGCAATAGCAGACTACTACATGTTAAAGGCTAATATGCACCTGTAGTGCTATGGGGGGAAAAAAACATGAATTAAACACTTAAAAAAATGGTGTTCTGTAAATTAGAGTATTAAAAATTTACACTGAATTATACGGAGTGGGTTCATCTAAGGTTTTTGGAGATGCTAAAATAGAAGTTGGTGTAAAATCTATATCTTCATATACATCCATTATCTTCCGCTTATTCCTCTACTAGGGTTGCGGTGGGGTTCCCAATGCCCATCGAGGGGAAAACATCTCAGGCACTGGGCAGATACACCCAGGACAGGGCGTCAATCCATCGTGAATCCAAAAAATAAAGGACTAAGTCTCAGAACCATGGGATAAGCATGACGGAGCCCCACTGCCTTTTCCCCTGCCGAACCATGGAATGACCACAACCCCCTTTAGTTGTCTAACATGGCCACCGCTTCACATAAAACAACAATTCCTTCAATATTATACAAATTCCTGCATCTGGTAACTGTTTGTTTTTATTAGTCGCACATTTCTGGAAAAATATCAATCAACTAAACTGTTGATTTAGAACATTGCAACATAGCTGTATCATTCGTTTGCCAACATCGGGATACTTTAGGAGTCGTGCAATGCATGGTTCTGAGTTATTCACGGAAGCATATACAGTGTGCTCAACAATACGCTGACTCCATGAATACTTTTAGAGTTTATGGTGGCGAGAAAGAAATAGGACCGGCAACGTTATAGTGGGAGGGGCTCAATGAGGCATATGTTATGCTGTGGGTCGAATAGTACTTACTAAATTAAATTATTATTTTAATATAGATTACCATCCAGTCTAAATTCTACTAATCAATAATTTATATCCTATCCTTTACCAGTTAAAGTGGTAGATTATCATTCAGGAGGATGGCACAGTTGCATGCTGGTTAGTGATAACTGGGAGGAAGGACAAGATCCTTCCAGTGTAGTTTACTTGTTATCGCTATGTCTGTTTCCTCCAGTCGCTGGTTTCCTTCTTCCACCCAACAACCTGCTACTAGGTAGATTTCCTGTTATCATAAGTATGGATGTGTAAGGTAATATGTGCCTGACCTGGAAAGGGATGGTGTCCTGTTCAGGGTGATTTCAAGTCTTGCTTTTTAAAAGTTAGGACAGGTTCCTGCAACCCCTGCTGCCCTGATCAGGATAAATGAATGTGAATAAATAAAATATTGTTTGAAGAAAGTTTAGAGTGGGTACCTTTCTTGTGATTTTATTTCTATGACATAAAAATGCCTTAAATTAAAAGCATATTTTGGATTCTTAAACATTTATTAAATATATATATTTTTTTAAATATTTTTTAAACACAATTAAATCTTAATGCAAATATATTAAGAGACTTGATGAATGTCGAAGAAAAATAAGAGAGCAGATGTCTGTGCATATCTTGGCAAAAAATACTGTGCTCCTTTCTATGCCACCCAGGCAGAAACAAAAAAAAAATGGAGAGCACAACAGATGGGCCGAGCGCCTATTCAACATACAAACATCTCAATGCTCTTTCAGAGTTTTCACAACCTTACACAGAATAAACAGGGACATTTACTCATCGGTGTAACATCGGAAATCTTGTGAACTACAAAAAAGTAATTCATTTTAATTTGTTAGCTAACACTGATTTATTTGGATCTACCATAATTTCATTCTCATAGTTTGAAGAGAATGGGACTGGGAAACCCCTGTGACCCTAGTGTAGGATTAAGCGGGAGATAATGGATGATGGATGGATCCTGTGTATCGAAGTAGCCTAGTAGTTCATATCGACAACTAGCAAAAGCAAAATATTGTTCAATATATTTCAACAATAATTTTTGTTTTTAAATGCTGAACTGATTTTTTTTTTACTTAAACAAATTTACATTTAAGATACAAATTGCTTTAAAAAGAGCATAACGAAGTGTGTTTACAGAAAAAGTAAATAAAACAGCAGAATAATTTAAAATGCATTGGTTAATTCCAGGTAGAAAAATTGCTTTTCTTTTTCGACTATTTTCTAGAGGACACCATCTAAATAAGCCTTTCCTTGACTTACTTTAAATGCTGCTTCTTGCTCCGTATCTTGCCTTTGCATGCTTCGCATGCCCGACAATGCACAGATTTGGGTCCGTAGTGAACGTCTCGGTCCGGACCCGGATAGCGGTCCACCTATTGATAGACCTCTGTAGTAGGGGATTAAGCGGAAGATAATGTATGGATGGATGTAATTAATAGTCAGTTTGTTTACATTACATTTACATTTAGTCATTTAGCAGACACTTTTATCCAAAGCAACTTACAAATGAAATAACACCACAAGTCAGTAGTTTAGGAAAATACAGCTAAACTGCATTACCATCAACCCTGCGCATTACTCAAAATGGCATTTTTGTTCATTTATTTTTATATAGCAAGTGTCTGTGTTTTAAAAAGTTTCTTGAAAATGTTGAGTAACTCAGCCTTACGAATGGTGTTGGAAATTGTTCATTCCACAATTTAGAGTGGTGAATAAAATGGAGTGAGAATTAGCACCTTGGTAAGTTGGAATTACCAGGCGACATTTATCAATAGAGTGCAGTGAACGAGTTGAAGTGTATTTAGTAAAGATGGACTGAAGGTAAGAGGGGGGCAGATCCAGCGACTTTGTTGTAGGTCAGAGTCAGTACCTTGTACTGAATGCAAGCAGCTACAGGAAGCCAAAGGAGAGAGATGAGTTCGTTTTGGTAAGTTGAACAAAAGTTGGGCTGCAGAGTTTTAAACCAATTGTAGAGGTCTGATTGTTGAAGATGGGAGACCGGCAAGCAAAGCGTTACAATAGTCGAACTAGGATAGGATGAGGGCCTAGAGCATCAGCTGAGTTCTGTTAGAAAGGGTCTGATTTTCCAGATGTTATACAGAATGAATCTGCAGGAACAGGCAGTTTTCCCGACCTGATCTGAATGTTTAAGGTCAATTGAGAACCGAGTCATCAATTTGTAGTCAGGTCATGATGAATCAAGGGTTTAGCTGAGATGTTAAGTAACTCAGTCTTTGCCAGATTTAATTTAAAATGATGGGTCTTCATACAAACAGATATGTTGGTAAGGCAGGCGGATATCCGATTTTAGATTTGTCAGGGTCATCAGGGGACAAAGCCAAATGAAGCTGAGTGTCATCAGCATAGAAATGGTAAGAAAAGCCATGTGCCTTAATGATGGTGTTAAAGTAATGCTGTTTTGCCCAAATTACAAGCTGTTGAGCTTCCTTGTATTCTAGAACTACAGAATGCAAAATAAGTGACATATAGTGTTTAGGACTACATCTACATACTAATATTAAATACTCACTCCTCCTACTCCTGATAAGGTGGACCATAAGTTAGCTGGGTTTTAGTTTAAGTGGATGGAGGAGACATGTTTGTTCAATTTGGAGATGACGTGCTTTTTTAACACAGAGAACTATGAGAAAATACACCAAAAAAATGTAACCAGTATTACTGGAGGCCCATTGTTAGACTGGGGAAGTAAATGATTAAAATCAAGAAATGAGGATTTTTCTGAACCTGTGTAAAAAGCCACAAGCACATTTGTACGAAGGTAAAAATAAACTGTAAGCTCATACATTCTCATGAGCCACACAGACATGTGGAAACCTGCACTTTCTTCCATTGTAGGCCATTGTAGGAATCTTGTATTCCAGTCTTTATCACACCCTGATAACAAGATCCAAATGCTTCTACACAGATGGCTACAAACCACTAGAAATAGTGAAAGAAAGGAACGTGCTGACAACTTTTTATCCACGTGACTCTGATTGGATGTCAAATCCTAAATGACACCAGCCTTAAATAGGAGTCAGTATGGGTCCTGCATTATTTGTTTAGCTGTGTGAAGCAGCACAGACCATGGTGGTAAAAAAAAAGAAGCTTTTTGAGACAATGTGCTCAGTAGAGACTTAAAAAACAGTTGTTGTTGTGCACTTCCTCATCATTATCCTATCCATAAATATATTTTTATTGCAGAATTTTTTGTGATTTGTTCCCGATTCCACTGCATAATGTAAATAAAGTGCACAAACAGGATGTGTTGTATATGACCAATTAACAATGGTTTAATAGGTCCAGCTGAAATTCACACTTTTGTACTACACACATTAAGTAGTCATTAACATTAAAGCAATTAAATGAAAATATGTTTTTTGAAAATGATAGCACTTCCTGCAGCAGCGACAATTTGTGCAGCTGCAGATTACACTTCAGGCCCTGTGGCAGTAAAGTAACCCCAGTTTTCAGTGCTTCCTTTACCATTACTCATTTTCAATAAGGATTTGGTGATAAGACTGTGTATTGTTTTTCATTAGTGTTCCTGAATGGTTATATATTGTTTAAATGCACCATACATTATTCCTAGAAAATGTTTAATGCCATAATGCTACTACTGTATATTCATGCAATTTGGATAAAAAAATTTTAAAGTAAATGTGTGTTCTATTTTCTATGAAATATTTATAGCTCTGTCTTGCTTTGTTAGTTTAAATTAGCTTATCAACAGTAAACTTATCATTATAAACACTTTTTACTTGTTAAGTATAAAAAATAAGAAACAGTGTTTTAAAATTGTCATGAAAAAGAAAGAATTCCAATTTAAATTCAAAATGTAATAGTAAGCTTGTCTCTGTTGAACATGTCATGACTGGTTTTAATACAAATAAAAATTTTTACAGAGGTAGGAAATTAGCATGGTAAAAGTGAGACTGTTGTAATTGCAGGCTGCAGGATGGTGCTGACAGATGCAAATGTACATGTTTGTCTTTAATATCATCCAATACGTAGTGCTACACGTCCACTAAAATTTGCAGCACTTTTTTCTTTGTTTAAGTTCTGAACACATGATAATATGAGGCAACATTTCATGTGTGAGCTGTACAACCCATAAAAGGATGCCATCAGCCCACTAAGATTACGCACTGAATAGTTTTTCAACTGTGGCCAATGTTGGGTTACTTCTGCAATAGAAACATATGGTAGACTACTGCCACATTGGTTAAAACTTGCAAAACACCATTACACAAGGTTTAGATGGTTCTTCTGACATGTGAATTGCAAGAGTCTTTATAAGCAAATGGAAAATTTATATTAGAATTCTATTAAACTCTATAACTAAGTATGACATTCTTAGAATTGAAACAGGCCATGAGTTTTTCATAAGCATGTCTTCAGGTGGACCAAAAAATAAACTTGCTTCCTACTGTCAAAGCAAAACTGTTTGCTCATAGATGTTTGAGCTTTCAATTATGTTCAATGTTTCACTTATCTAAAAAGTAAGAAAGGGACCAGAGACTTTAAGATTCATTATAAGAACCTTAAAAGAGAGTTGACAACAGAAGTGCAGTTTTCAGTATGACTATTTAACCCAGTAGTTCCTTACTCAAGCAACGAAATGCATTTCTACATTTAGGCCTGGTTTCCGTTCCAATGACTGTGCTAGGTCTTATCATTTAAAAAAAAGGCTTTACCCTACAAGGACTTTTTGTTCACAAACATTTATGACAGCTTATTCTCTGTATGTATGCAGATGTACATATGCATCAATACAACAATATTGATGCACATTGTTGTATACATGTGAGGGGTTAGGGAAAATAAGAACAAGAACATGAAGTATTAGTGTAACCACTAAAGTTCTCTCTGGTCACAGGACTTAAAGCGAGAGACACAAGCACACTTCTGCATTTACAGCTCTGAAAGGGAAGTGGGAGGTCTGGTTTCCTGTCTCATCTCATGCTTGTTCTATGCTATCACAGTTAAAATTTAGCACTAAACCTTGGACTGGTGTTCTTTTTTTAATGTAAAGGTTAAAATTAGAGAAGAACAAGAGAAGTTTATTGTTTGTTGTACACAATAGTCAGATCAGCAGCCACTTTGTGTACCTGCCACTACTTGGTGGTTATAAAAACTTGAGGTGGTGACAAGTATGTAGTGTTCTGGTGTATGTAAAGATGGTGTTGTAGATTGCCAAAAGTTCTATAGTCAAGACATTTAAACATCTTACACACAGATTGCAGAAGTAATACAATCAATACTAATAACAAACATGACCAATCTCTTTACCAAGTTTAAAAATAACATTCTGCAAAAAAAAAATTAAAAAAAATTCACACTGCAATACTTCTCCAAAATCACAAAACAGACCTGCCATCTGATATTTATAATGACGCTTCAGTATGATGTTAAACTGTTGTGTTAACCTAATGAAGGTTTACATGTTACATGATTTGAGTGGAATTCACCTGAATTTTTTTCTGGGCATACTTATTTCCTCCAAAAATACAAGCAGTGACATTATAATTAATAAATATTTAAATGAATGCCTTTGATCTGAGCGATTCCCACCATTTTCAATATACCATGCTAAAAATGATTTGACCTTAAGTCTTAATTTTTCAGTTCTACGTAAGAAAAAGTCAAATCAAACTCAAGATACTACACATCCAAGAACAGTACCAAATGCACTCTACACTACAGTACATCTAATACACTAATAACTGTAAAATTAAGTTATTGTTTTATCTCCCATAAAATGCCTGGAAGTAACACTAGCACTCACGTACATGTGCCAGTTAAACAGGAAGTTAATGTCTACTCTGGATTCTTAGTTACAACAAATGACGTCTTTTTATTACGAGACATATTGGTAAAAACTTGGCTTAAGCTCCAGTTGAGTGTTTATCTGTAAATTAATGGAGGTTGTCTGGATTTCATAGCTAATTCAAGTTTTAATTAATTTTTATAATTCTGGATGCAATAATTCTAGGACAATACACCAGCATTTGCAACAAATTACTGTATTTACATGATTCCTTATATTGTGAAAATAAACCAGTTTTTCAACTTAACCCCTACAAAAAAGGCAGAATGTCAGATTTGATGAAATTCATTTATATTACAGCTTTAACCCATTATACCTTGGTCTGATGGGTTAATATGGAAAGCCTGCACAGATCCATGACCTATACCTTGTTAAAACACTTAAGATAAACTAAGTTAAAACTAAACAAAAATGTTTCATTAAAAAATATGTAAGTAGAAATTCATACAGACGTTTTTAAAACTTAAGTGAAGAGTAAATTTATTTGATATGTTCAGGCTGGTCTGTGTAAAAACAACACTCTTATTTAATAATTAAATTTTATATATTTAAATTTCAAGATTAAGACTTACATTTCAAATATCTTTATATTTAGGAGCACAGTTTATATAATTATCTGATTGGCTCTGATTGGTGGAATCACTACAGCAAAAGAGGAAGCATTAAATATACATGCTGAATAATTATTTCCCCACCTAATAACAAATACAAGCTTACACAAAAATATAACAAACCAACCAACAGCAAGTAGAAAAACACAATTATGTTTTATATTTTTCATTTTATCCATCTGACTATTCTTAAACAAACATGGCCACGGATCTAGCAGTAAATGGTCATGCTGCAGAATAGTACAGCTCATGCAGTGTTAATGCGCTGCTACTGCAGCAGACAGGGCGCGCATGCGAACACTGTTCTGATTCCCATCACCTCCCCCACTGAGATGCTGCCCATGATGCACACAATCTGGGTTACAGTTTTCTTCCTCTCTGTCCTACAAATCTAGTTACCATTCTATATCATCAAGCATACACCATTTATCTGTTAACATACATTTAAATTTACTTTTATACTGAATATTACAAAGACATTTAAAGAAATACATATTTAAGCTAAAATAAAACAGGAAAATGAGGGAGTCTCTGTGTAGGAAAAACATGATTTTAGCATTAAACTCAGAATACCTTATCTGCAAAATGTCTATAACTAATATAAACATGTACATTATTAGATCTGTTGTTCACCAACACTAGCCTGCACTACAAGCTGAATTGTCAGCTGGGCTGAGTTCTGTGATTGGTTAAGGTGTTGCCAAGTGTTGCAGGGGCTCGTGTTATTGGCAGACAATCCAAATAAAGTATTTCATTCAGTCATCTCTTTTGTGCAGATTGGTATATTAGTGTTGTGTTTGAAAACAGTGGTTTTAACAACAAATACAATGTTTTCAGATCAGAAAACATTGTTTTAAGGAACAAATCAAAACTGATTTAGCTCTGTACAATAATCACAAGATAGCACTTTAAGATTGCTCTGAAATGTAAAGTGAATTATAAATAACATGTATTATTATTATTAAAACAATAATAATAACAAAATATAAATGAAATGTTGGGTGAGTAGGCTAGTTAGTGGTTTTGTAGAGGTGCGGGTGTACTTGCAGGGTGTTTCTAAACTGAAAGTCCACCAAAGTTGAATATCTGCCCTGTAAAGATATTTTCCTTTTTTTTTTAATTTTATTTTTTACCAATTGTGTGTTGCAATAGACTTCAGTACCCTGCAACCCTAATTGAGATTTAAAATGATAAATGAAAGATTAAACAACTGAAAAATTATCTGAACAGTATTTGGATTCATGAAGTAACTGTGACTTACATACAATAAAACAAATAATGAAACACATTGTTGAGATAAATAAATGAAAAAACTAAATTCATTACTCAGAAAAAAAAATATTGAGAAGAAAATGTCTTACCTGCAAAGTGCTCTGTGGATGCATGAAGGAAGAAAACAAAACAAAAACGTTGGTTTTTGAAATTTAAATACATAAATACATGTGCCATTGTAATCAGTCATATGAGATATGACCACGTATAAACATTTTTTGGTCTTATGCACAGATTTGGTATTTCAGTGTCAGGACTTTTATATTGGCAATGAAACAAATGGCTGAGACGAAAACAATCTTGTCACTTTTTAAACATTATTTGGTAAGGTCAGGTAAATATCTGTTAACACCTCATGCTACACACAGTAAATAAAGCTGAGAAAGTTTACACAAAAGTTAAGTTTGGAAATAACCATTAAATAAATTATGGATTAATTATGGCTGTAAATAGAAATATGTGTAATTAAAGTTGATAGGTTTGATCATGGTGCAATACAAAATCCAATTACAGCACTACCACAAGCTCACTCACCTCCTCTAAAGCGTTTAGGATTACAATTTTGTCTGACAATTGTTTTCTAGTGATCAGTAAACATCAGTAATCAATACACATTGTTCTGCTAAATTTCATAATTTTTAAAACAAGCACAAAGGAAGTTAACTTAATAGTGTAAGTAAATATATTAAAACACTGCACCTTTAGTCAGAGTAGCAAAAATG
>JAOUQT010195703.1:0-17942 GCA_025769995.1 Xyliphius kryptos
ATTAAAGTAATGTGAATGTTTAGCAGACACTTTTATGCAAATTAACATAAAAATTATTTATATATATATATATATATATATATATATATATATATATATACATTCACACTTAACGGATGTTTGCCGTATGCAGTTCTGTAATGTGAAACGTAGGCGGTACTTGGAAGTTTTGGTTTGATAATGGGTGATACTTATTCTAAAAAGTTTAAGAACCACAGCTGTAAAGCATTTTTACAAACTTTTTGTATTTTTTACAGATTGCTATTGATTTAAGCATATTAAAGCTTTGTTTCGCTGTATCAATAAGCGATACATTACAACCACATTGTCACATTACAACCACTAAAAAAAATATCTTTTAATGGAATTTAATGTGAAAAACCAACACAAAGTGGGATACAATTGTAAGGTGAAAAGAAAATTATACATGATTCAAAGCATTTTTTACAAATAAAAAACTGAAAAGTGCAGTGTGCAAAAGTATTCATCCCTCCTTAGTCAATACATTGTGGAACCACCTTTTGCTGCAATTACAGCTGCATGTCTTTTAGGGTATGTCTACACAAGCTTTGCACATCTAGTGACTGAAATTTTTGCCCATTCTTCTTTGCAAAACAGCTCAAGCTCAGTCAGATTAGACGGACAGCATTTGTGAACAGCAGTTTTCAGATCATGCCATGAATTTTTGATTGAATTTAGGTCTGGACTTTAAGTGGGCCATTGTAACACGTTTTTTTTTTAAGCCAATCCATTGGAGCCCTGGTTTTATGTTTTGGGTTGATATCTTGCTGGAAGGTGAACTGGAAGGCTTCGCCCCAGTCTGAAGCCTTTTGCAGACTCCAACAGGTTTTCTTCCGAGATTGCCCTGTATTTGGCTCCATCCGTCTTCCTATTTACGCTAACTGTCCAACAACTTTCCTGCTCCTGTTAAAGAGAAGTGACCCCAGAGCTTGATACTGCCACCACCATATTTGAGAGTGGGGATGGTGTAATCAGAGTGATGCGCAGTGTTAATTCTCTGCCACACGTAGCGTTTTGCATTTTGACCAAAAAGTTACATTTTAGTCTCATCTGATCAAAGCACCTTGTTCCACATGTTCGCTGTGTCCTCAACATGGCTTCTGGCATAGTTTACGACTAGTAAGTGTCCTGTGGACAGATTTCACCACCTGGTTGTGGTGGGCTGTGGGTCTTTGCATTTCGTCCAGTCACCAAGGGCCTCTTGGATACATCTCTGATCAGTGCTCTCCTTGTTCGGCCTGTAAATTTACATGGACGGCCTTGTCTTCCTAGGTTTACAGTTGTGCCATACTCGTTCTATTTCAGGATAATGGATTGAACAGTGCTCCGTGAGATGTTCAAAGCTTGTGTAATCTATTTTTAGTCTAAGCCTGCTTTTGACTTCTCCACAACCTTATTACTGACCTGTCTTGTGTGTTATTTGGACTTCATGATGCTGTTTACTCCCCAATATTCTCTTACCCAACCTCTGAGCTGTATTTGTACTGAGATTAGGTTACATACAGGTGAACTCTTTTTAGTCATTAGCAGTCATCAGACAACTTCTGAATGCAATTGGTTGATCTTAGTTAAAAGGGGCATGAATAATTCTCTTTCCATCTATTATCTTCCGCTTACTAGGTTCGCGGTGGGGTTTCCCATGCCAATCCAGGGGAAAACATCTCGGGCGCTGGGTTGATACACCCAGGACAGGGCGCAAATCCATCGCTGGGCACACACTCACTCACTCACACATTCATACACACAAACACACACTATAATGGGCAAGTTAGAGCACTCAATTTATCTGAAATCCATGTCATTGGACTGTGGGAGGAAACCGAAGAACCCGGAAAAAAATCCACGCAGACACGGGGAGGACATGGAAACCCAGATCAGGATTTAAACCGGGAATCCCCAGCGCTGGGAGGAGAACATGCTAACCACTAAGTCACCGTGCCACCAGTCACTGCACTTTTCAGTTTTTTATTTGTAAAAAATGTTTTGAATCATGTAAAAATTTCTTTCCACTTCACAGTTCTATACCACTTTGTGTTGGTCTTTCACATTAAGCTCCAATGTATATATATTTATGTTGGTGATTGTAATGTGACAAAGTATGGAAAAATTCAAGGGTATAAATACTTTCACATGCCACTGTAGTATCAGGCTGGGTTGTTGCACTATTTGTACATTTCTATTCAGGAACAGTTTTCATCCATGATGCTAGTTAACAAGAGAAACCTAAATATGTGAATCAGCAGCAAAAAATAACAGCACTGAAACGTGCTATTAGCATTGTATGTACTTATCTAACCATCTAGCTTCCATGAAACTCCCCAAAACAGACACGACTGCTGGCTGCTCTTGTAGTGGGATGCCATGGCATGCTCTGCCCCCATGAAAGTCCCATATAAAATAACAGTTTTATTTATTTCTATGTCTGTAATTTGTTTTGTACTTCTTAATTTAAAGTAAATGTACATAAAGCAGAAAATCTGTTAATTCAAATCACTAAAACACTTTAAAGCAACTATTGTTATATTTCACCTTTTAGAGTGTACATGCTCAGTGCTTCATCAATTACAGACAACAGATTCTAGAAATGTATGAATGCTTATGAGCTCATGTAAACAGAAATGCTTTTTACTTTGAGTGAGTTAAACCATCCTGGACATTGCATCAGCAGCGTCTTTTAGTGATCACATGAGTGATGAGCTGAAGCTCCATCTGAATCCAAGCTTACTTAACAGCTCAACTTGCTCAGTTACTTTCACTCTTGTATGCCATGTTTGCCAAGTACTCATTACTGTAGTTTTATTATAAATGCAGCGTTTTGTACACTATGTTAACCTTTAATTAACATTTTATTCTGCGTTTCCTGGTTTAGTGTTATTTAAAAGATGTTTGCAAGTTATGCAAATTGCAGCAGGTCTTAGCAAGAATGTTTTTAAATACACTTACTTTATTTGTACATTGGTGTCTCATAGTGAAAAGATGAACTCATTTCTTTAAGTCAAGGATTTTGTGGACTTTATGCAACTTTCAGTTTTCATCATATGGAATGTTTTCATTAGACCATTAGACTTTTCATTAGACTTAAAAATGAAATACATAATGCAATTAAAGCTTTTGGAAGTTTGACAGACGAAATAACAAAATAGTTTACAAAATGGGTAATATTATTACTACAATTTTGTTTAATTACTGAATGAAAACATGGGACTAAAAAGCTCATTGTAACTTTTGAGAAAGCTTCCACAATTAAGAGCTTAATTGGTGTCAGGTTAGGTATTCAAGATTGAGTACAAATGAGCATTCTCTCTAGGTTAAGTCTTTGCAGGTAAGAATGGGTAATGGTTTATCACACTTTGTTAAACTTTATGAGAGAATTAAAAGGAGAATGAAGTCAGGAAAAATCTTTTTTTGTTAAAAGTGTGAAAACCACAGTTAAGTGCACATGACTATTAAGACCTTATGGTGTATTGTTTAAAAAGCCATAAGGAAACTCATTATTATTTAACACAATATGACACTCCATTAATAAATGTAACCTGAATCTGTGTAATGCACATATTCAAATTTCCATTGGATTTATTGTAGGTTTATAACCATCTGCAATAGACTGAAAGAGACTGCAAATTCGTAGTTGGACAAGTCCATGCTTTGTTCGTGGAAAAGACATATGGATTCCATGTGCCAAGGATAAAAAAACAATACATACTGTTATTAATAACAAATTCAACACCCAGCAAATGTAATGGCATGTTGATGCATCTGTGCCAATGGTATGGGTGATCTCCATATATGTATGTAAGGGTTCAAGGAGACTTTGTCATTCAAATCACATGTGGTACATGAGGTCGAAGGAAATAACAGCCCAACGATCCCCATTCCAACCAAAGAGCAATTTTTACACATGAAAGGAAAATCTATATTTGACCTATATATTGGTCATATATGGATATGACCTATAAAATATAGCAGTTCACTGATGCTTAGGCTATAAAGTCTATCTTTTAGCAGGACCAAGCATGTGCTTGACTTGCCTCTTACATTTCAGATCTGTCTACTGTTAATGTATTTATGGTGAAAGACATCAATTATTATGGACTTTTGAAGAGGTAAATCCTTATAGAAAGCAGAAATATGCCAAAAACACGCCTCTGTTTCAGCATATGTTAAATGCAAAATGGTGTACTATTTTTAACTGTATTAGGTAGTGTGCATTTCAGGCGAAGGATAGTAAAACAATAGTTTGCAAAATGTCAGAGTTGATCATGTCACAGGTAGTGAGCCTCGGGTACACGGAACTTGTCTTTGGTAAACTGGACCAATCACTCCTGCATCCTAGTGGGCCAGCTCATTTGGTTTCTGGCTACATGTTCACACCTCATGCTGGTTGTTTTCTGAAATGCAATCTGAATCCACTTAATGACCTAATTGACAGTCGTATGCATTGACCTTGACTGACCACCATGATGATTAGGCTTTCTGTTTCGTTTTACTGTGTATCTATTTTTGGCTATGTGTGCAGTGCTTACTTCTGTCATCTCTTATTGATTTTAAAATTATTTACTTGGCAGATGTACAGATGTGCAGTGAACATAGTGATGCATGTTAAGATTTTGGTTAACGTATTGATTAGGCTGTACATTTTTTTAAATATGAACTTGCAATCTTTTGACCACTAATGCAGGCTGAGCGATTCATTTCGGGTTTTAAGATATATATTACTAGGGTAATTAATTCACAGTTATAGTGCATTGATTAACAATATTGTTGTGACGTGCAACACACACACGTCTTACTATCTTTGATCTGCAGGTGTTTGTCAGTGATATGGACACCATGGGATAAATTATGTTATATTGATTGTATTATATTGTCAGTATTTGTTAGAAACATCTTTAAATGTGATTGAAATATTGCAAATCACACTAAATGACTATTTTTTGCTTAATTTTACTAATGAAAAGTAAAGATATATTAAATGTTATCACATTATATAGACTTCTATTTATATTACGCTTACATTTGGTCATTTAGCAGAGGTTTTTATCCAAAGCGACTTATCCCACTTAGTAAGATCCCAGAAGTATCCCACTTAATAGTTGGGGTCAGAACACAGGGTTACATACAGAATCCCTGGAGCACTGAGGGTGAAGGGACTTGCTTAAGGATCCACATTGGTAACTTCAGGGGCCTCGAATTTGAACCCACAACCCTGAGATGACAAGCCCAACACCCTAAACACTAAGCTACCACACCCTCCAATTTATATTTTTATTACATGAATTTATTAAATAAATAGTTTTTGTGCAAACATATACTCAAATAAGACTTTTTTTTAAACCTGGACAACATTGACCTCAGATATCGTTTTCGTCCAAAATATAGGAAATCTTTAATGTTGGTTACATGATGAATTTATTTCAAAACAAAATGTGTTGTGCCTACTGATTACATGGCAAAATGGCTGTGAAATGAAGGTAATGTAAAGTTTGTCAGCTGCTAAAAGCCCTAACTATGTTCAAATGATCAGAATTTAAGCTTTTATTAATCTAAAAAGGGAGTGTGTCCCTGTTCCCAGCAACATAAAAAAAATAGAAAAGCACACATTTTTGGCCACAATGCGTTGTATCCCTGCTTACAAAGATGAGCTGCCAACCAAAGCTGCTACCATGTGTGGTAACCTCACTTGTGAATTTAGTGCTTATGCTTTCAAAAAAACAGAACATATAATTGTTTATACAATGTACTGTATCTATGACCCAGTGCTACACTTAAGAAATTCAATCTTTTTAACAGCTAGACACTCAGATCATAAGTGGCTTTAGATGCATATGAGCCCATAATTGTGACAGTGCTGCACACAACTAACCACAAACTTAGTTTTGACCTCTAGCCACGGATGCCCGGTTACGCCAATGACACCAATATGTAATTATATACTCACTGGCCACATTAAGAACATCATCTTTTTCTTTGGATTTCTTTGTAGGTTACTATAGGTATTTTGGTGAAGAATACTTTCCAATATGTTAGTATGTGTTGTACTGGTCCATTTGGATCAAACACAACAGTGGTACCTGAGTTTTCAAATACTGTTACATTACATTTACATACATTTGGTCATTTATCAGACGCTTTTAACCAAAGCAACTTACAAGTACCGCACTTAATTGTAGGGTACAGAACAATGGGTTACATACAGAATCCCTGGAGCAATGAGGGTTAAGGGCCTTGCTCAAGGATCCACATGGATAACTTCAGTGGACCTGGAATTTGAACCCACAACCTAAGCTTGCTAGACCAGCACCCTAAACACTGAGCTACCACACCCTGGACACTGTTCAGTGTTTACGCACTCTGCAGTCTATTACACACATTTACTTTATTACCTATAACATGAAGATAGAAATCTAATATAGTGACTTATGTTTGTTAAGCTATCAGCTTGTTTTGTTAGTTCTCGTAGGATGTTGCCTGCCTGGATGGTGATGGCTGGACATCTTTAATTGAAGGATTCTTCTTTTTTCAGTACTGAAGCTGACATAAAAAATGTAAATAAATCCAGAAGCACTACTCTATTTGACCCACTTATTCCAGTGCAGCACACAAGAACCTGTCACTACAGTAAAAACATTAAATGCAGTCTTTAATGCAGTGCATCTGTATGTTAAGTGGATCTGAAAAATAAGAAACTGGGGTACAAACCAGAAAGTGTATTTAATGTAGTGGCTTGTAAGTGTATTATTTAAAATTATTCTAAAATCTTCCTAAAAGCATCAAACTTACCGTAGCCACATTAACATAAGAAAACTATTCTCTTAATGATTTCTCCATTCATTAAGCTGTAGAAACATGTTGCTAAGGTGCTGTTGAGTAATGAATAGTGTCTCTGTTCAGTGGATTTACTTTGCAGCTGTGTGCACACTGAAACACAATTAACCCATTTAATCCTTACCATTACTAATGGGACTACAATTTTGTATTAGATTTGTAAAGAGCCACCAATAATAGCCCTATAATAGTAAGATCTAATGGAACATATATTGTATTGTATAGTTTGATATTTATTTTCATGTCATTTACTTTTATATTTATTTTTAATCAAATTGTTGTCATGGCTTAGTCGTGTGGGGGTTTGTTAATGGAAAACAGGATGTACATAACAGACATTAGGTTTTGAATATGGACATTTTTTGGACCCTTTTTTTGTTGCCACTTTGGTCTGCAACATAAAAATGATAATCTTACATATGGACTTTTTTTATACTTTCACATGCACTTGAGTACTCCTCCTAATCTAAAATCTTTCTTCTGATCCTAATTGAAGTGCGGTAGAAGAAAAGGGAAAAATAATACAAAACAGATCTTTCTGCCTATGTGGCCTCTATAGCCTGGAGGCAGTATTACTTGTTTAATCCAGTATTAGGGACAGTATGCTTTGAATGGATGGTGCGCACAATTAAATTAATTAAGATACATAGCGCTTTGTTTAAAAGACTAAATCTTGTATACCTCATATATACATGTGGACAAAATTGTTGGTACCCCTCGTTTAATGAAAGAAAAATCCACAGTGGTCTTAGAAATAACTTGAATCTAATAAAATCATAATAAATAAAAATGCTACGAAAATGAACAAATGAGAGTCAGACATTGCTTTTCAACCATGCTTCAAATGAATTATTTAAAAAAATAAACTCATTAAACAGGCCTTAACAAAAATTATTGTTCCTTTAACTTTATATTTTGTTGCACAACATTTAGAAGCAATCCTTGCAATCAAACGATAACGGTCAATGAGACTTCTTCACTCCTCATGGGCAAACTGATCCAGTTGTTTCAGGTTTGCCTTTTCCAGACGGCATGTTTCAGCTCTTTTCAATAATGCTTAATAGGATTTAGGTCAGCCCTCATAGAAGGCCACTTGACCTGCAACTAAGACCAAGTTTTCTGACGCTGGGCAGCACATTTCACAATCCAGCACAATCCCTTGATAGTCTTGAGATTGCATTGTACTCTGCACAGATTCAATACTACTACTACTAGTAATAATAATCAAAACTCAAAAAGCAGTCCCAGAACATTACAGAGCCTCCTCCATGTTTCACTGTAGGGACAGTGTTCTTTTCTTGATGTGCTTCATTCTGTCTGTAAACATCTGTAAACAAGCTGTGTGCCAAGACAAAAAGTTCCATTTTTGTCTCATCTGTCCACAGGACATTTTTTTGGAAGCTTTGTGGCTTGTCAACATGTAGTTTGGAAAATTTTCTTCTGGCTTTATGTTTTCTTTTCAACAATGTTGTCCTCCTTGGCCGTGTACGATGAAGTTTACTGTGGCTCAAACAACGACAGATGGTGCGATCTGACACTGACGTTCCTTGATCTTAAAGTTCACCTTGAATCATTTTAGAAGTTTTTCTGGGCTGTTTTGTTACCATTTGTATTTTACTTGTCTTTGATTTGTCATCATATCTCCTCCTGCGGCCACGCACAGGGAGTTTGGCTAGAGTTCCTTGGCTCTTTAATTTCTGGATAATATGTGCAACTGTAGTCAAAGGAGAATCAAGGTGCTTAGAGATGTTCTACCCATGTCTGCGTGGGTTTCCTCTGGGTTCTCCAGTTTCCTCCCACATTCCAAAAACATGAAGGTAAATTAAATGCTTTAATTGCCCTGTATAGTGTGTGTATGTGTGTGACTGTGTGAGGGAGTGTGTACCCAGCGATGGATTGGAACCCTATCCTGGGTGTATCTGCCCAGCGCCCGAGACGTTCTCCCCTGGATGGGCATGGGGAACCCCCCGCGACCCTCATAAAGGAATAAGCGGAAGATAATGAATGAATAAATACAAACCAAACAAAAAGTTTTTAACTGTTTTACCCTTGCTTGTAAGTTTAGGCTTAAAGTCAAATTTTAAATTCGATTTGGATTTAATTGAAATTCAGTAATTCCATTTAAGTAGAACATTTACAATTAGTCATTTAGAACATCCATGTTTGTAAAACATTGAGATGGATGAGAGCTATAATGGTTGATTTCACATTTAGACTTAATCAGTGTTAAACTTTAATTGAGTGTTTTAAAGATTTCTCTACCTTATTGGGCAATGACCTAAGCATTGTTACTGCCAAGCTAAGAGCTGTGGCAGAACATCTCTCTGTGTATGTGAGGTTTTTCTCTTAGTTGGTAATGTTTGGAAGCATTAAAAAGCCACATTATCTTATTCGTGTATCTGTATTTGTTCCGTTAAATTAGTAATATGTTACTATAGTTTGTACTTCAAGCATTGCACACCTTAATGGTTACCTAGGGCGGCACAGTGTCTTAGTGGTTAGTATGTCTCCCTCTCAGCGGCAGACATAAGTTCTAGCTGTTCTAGGTTTGAATCCTAATCTAAGTGGAGTTTCCATGATTTTCTCCAAAATCCCTGGTATTCTTTCCCAGGCCAAACAGTTCAAATTACCTATATTGTGTGTGTGTGTGTGTGTGTGTGTCTGTGTGGGGGGAGTGTGTGCCCAGTGATGGATTGACTGTCCTAGGTGTATCTGCCCAGCGCCTGAAACATTCTCCCTGGATGGGCATGGAAAACCGTTATATATAACAGTGCTGTGTCATTTGGTGCTCAGGTGATATTAATAAATGCCATTTATAGATTAAAAAAAGACTAAAGCAATTTTTTTCAAAACTTTCTTTTACAGAGCATAAATAAGTCTGAATTAAAACAAAAAAAGTCTCAGCATTAATGTGTTTGTATATTCATTATTTTTTTCTATAAAGCAGCACTAGAATTTCATCTCTGAAAAATTAATTAAAAGTAAAAACAATAATGCACAACCTCAAGAACATTATATTATATTATAAATGTGAACACTTTTTCTTATTGGTTAACATTAGTTTCACATAAACAGCTAACTTTTTCATTTTGTGAGGTTTGATTGCTAAAAAACAAAAATGCCAAAAAAATACAATAAAAATAAAACACAATCATATAATCTTTCGCTTTTAAATTAAAATTAGACCAGGGATGGGCAGTATTGGGTCCAATGACATGCACATATATTTCTTGATATAAATTAAGAATTCTGTCCACTGTATGTATATTTCATTATAAACTGCATTTTATGAACTAAAACTGGGATTTCTGATTGTGATGTATCAGTGTTGGAATATGACTGTATTCAAATGCACAGAAGACTCCTGGGGAATACATTTTGCCATTTGCTGATAAGAGATCTGTGGGAAGCGATGCCTGAAATGATTTCTATTCACACAGTGACTCTGATAGCGAGACACTGGGAGAAAAAGGAAGCGAAAATCATAGAGAAGTGCCAACAGAAATAAGAGATAGACCACTGGGGACAAAAAAAAGAAAGAGATGAAGTAGAACTGGCAAGTTATAGAGGTTAAAGGCACACAAAGACACCGAAAAGTCAGGAATCATGTAAAGTCAGGAACTTACATTTGCGCTGCAGCACTGTGTTAATAACTGATGCACCTTTTAATTTGATCCACTATTTACATATGCAAATTTCTCTCCTCACTGCTTTGTGCAACCCAGACAACACTAAGATTACCACCAAAGTCTTTCATTGTCTACTTATCTCATCTCATTATCTGCTTAATACTCTACTAAGGTAACTGAGGGGGTGGATGTCTTGATGCCCAAGCCTGTGGGGAATGTTTACACCCAGGAAAGGGTACCAATTCATTGATGGGCACATACTCATTCACACAAACACGATATATAGAAGCAATTTAGAGCAGCCAATTCATCTTGCATCAATGTTTTTTGTCTGTGAAAGGAAAATCGAGAACCCGGAGGAAACCCACATGGGATTAATAAAATAGAAGTATGTGCTGATCTCATTACTCTCAGTAAAATGTCATTTATAGGTTACTTTTTGGACAAATGTACAGTGAGACCAAATTTTTAAGTGCATTTATTTTATTTACCACCTTAGTTGTGCATTGAAAAATACAACTTGTTAAATCCCAAACGTGTTTGAATTCATTTGTCTGTAATAAATACATTGTGGGTGGCACTGTGGTTTAGTGGGTAGCATGTTCGCCTCACAGCGCTGGGGATTCCCAGTTAGAATCCTGATCTGTGTGGAGTTTCCATGTCCTCCCCGTGTCCACGTGCGTTTTCTCCAGGTTCTCTGGTTTCCTCCCACAGTCCTAAAACATGGATTCCAGGTAAATTGATTGCTCAAAATTGGTGTATGTGGCTGTGTAAGTTAGTGTGTGCCCAGAGATGGATTGGCGCCCTGTCCTGGGTGTATCTGCCCAGCGCCAGAGTTGTTCTCCCCTGGATGGGCATGGGGAACCCCACCAAAACCCTATCAGAGAAATAAGCGGAAGATAAGTAAATTGTGTTAGCATAATGTTATGTCCTTAAGCTTTACTTTCTTCTGTACAGTGCTCTAGCGCTATAGATATTTATGAACGAAAAACAGGAACCACAATTTATA
This sequence comes from Xyliphius kryptos, assembly GCA_025769995.1. NCBI lineage: Eukaryota > Metazoa > Chordata > Actinopteri > Siluriformes > Aspredinidae > Xyliphius > Xyliphius kryptos. The sequence continues at coordinate 11,485 of JAOUQT010195703.1, forward strand.
GTCCTGAAAAAAAGCCACCAGTCACTGCAGCTTTTGTGGGTTTTAGTGTAGAAGCCAGCTTTGTGTAATTGTCATGAGGCTGCACTGCACAGCATTTTTATGGATTATGCAACATTGTTTACTGTACATAACAAATAGTTTAAAGTATGGTGTTTATAATCTTCTGCTCCCCATGTGAAACCAGGGTGTCATTTTAATTTAGACAGTCAGCTAAGATTTAGTGGAACATCAGCATTCATTTTGCAGTTTTAGGCAAAAAGGAAATCTGGTTGCTTAAAAATGTGTCACAGAAATAGCAGGTCAGTTATCCAGCTGGTGTAGAACATTATCTATATTTTATTGTGTGGTTTTAGGGCTTGTCTTAACTGGTATTAAAAGGACCACCCCTCATTAACATTAACAAATAATTTTATTTTTTGATTTAGTAAATTGCACTGATGATACTCTGACTAGTTAACTGTTAATTTAACACTAACAATAAAAGAATGTGGGTGCACACTGTTCATTTAGTTGTTTCATAGCAGATTTTTAAAGATTTGTAGAATTTATTTTTTATTTCTTTTAATTGGTGTGTTTATTCGCATAAGACTAAGTGATTCTTCTTGGGTGGCCATGGTTTTTGAAATTTTCAACAGTACCTAAAAATTCATTTTGACCACCACCGTTATAGAACAATGAGTAAAAGTAATAACAGCACTATTTATGTTACCAAAAGTTTTGCATAAGACAATTCAATGTCTCCAGTGTCATTCATTATTTTAGTTTTTTATTTTTATTTTTGTAACTTTTATTAAATATCCATTCCTATCCATTCCTAAATTTATCTGTAATGTTTAAACCTACATCAAAAACTTCATGCTTAAATTATAAGAACATATTGTCCTCATTTAGGTTTTGTGGACATTTAAAGTAGGGCATAAGAAAAAATAATATTAAATATTAAAATGTATACTACTAATTATTACATGATTGACCTATAAATAATACATTTTGCAAAATCTGATGGTTGCTTGTCACTATATTGAAAGGGGTAGTGGATTTTCCACCAGGCTAAAAGCTGGGCCAAAGGCTTACATATTACTTTACTTCACCAGCTAAGCAGTATCTTTTTGTCGGACAGTAATTCTAATACTGATATATACAGCATGTAGAGTATATATGTAAACATCTGTTAATGGTTTATGGTATATAGTAAGTATTTTGTTGAAGATGACTGAGCTTGTCTCCTTTTAACTGTGATCAAGAGGACTGTTTTTTGCACGCTGTCAGAAAAGACAAGTAACTTGATAACTGCCCACACCAGATGACTTTGGTCACTGTCACACAAAGCAGGTGACGCTGGAGTATCTCTTGTCTGTCTTATGTATAATTCCTTAAGGTGCTAAATAAATAAAATTGTAGTATATAAAAATCAAATTTTACACCACATGGTATAATGAGTTTGAGTATTGGGGTAAAAATAATGTTTTAAACAGATACTGTCTGGAAAAAAGAAGTATTCATATTTTTTAAAAAAATGTGTGTTCAGCAATATGATACTGTACATGATATACCATTTTTTATACTGTATAACTATGATCACAGTAAGTATGCATAACAGAAGAGATTGGTTCCTCTTATGTCCACGTATCTTTTAAAAACAACACAGTTCCATAATAAAGTGTAAACTTCTGTTATACCCAGAGGCTTAGAACAGAAATAAGGAATATTATAACTTCTAACCATATGCCTGCGTTCAAAAAAGGTCAGCTTTCATTTGCTTTGTTTTATCCCAGGTGTATGACTTGTTAAAGATACAGTAGAAATGATTAATTGCACCATACAGGCTGAGTATAGGGAGTAAATTAGATGCTGTTATATATATATATATATATATTTACAGAAATGGTTATTTTATGGCATAACTAAAAACCTTCCTGGCACCTGCTGTGTTTTTAAAATGCTGGCTTTAAAGGGTAGGAAGCGATGTAGAAAGCTTGGTCTGGACAAACATTTTATAGTTGTCCACATTGAAATCTTCTAACCTTTTATGCGACTTATAAACGTCTGTTTTACACTTACTTTCACAAAGTCCCATTTTCTCACCAAGTACTAAAAAGACATTTAATTGTTTGATTACCATTTCAACATCTGCTCAGTTTTCCAATTATGTCTTGTAACTTGAAGTTCAAACACTTTAACTGGTTCACTCATTAAAGTACAGTGAAAAGTGTAAAGCCAACAAATGTGACATAAAAATGGACTGATAAGGGAACTGTGATCAGAGACGTTTAGATCAATATTAAAAATGAATGAACCAGTAAATCTTATCTATTAAGAAACATATGCTAGTACTTCGGCATTTTATATTGGATTTTGTTTTTGATAGTATCATTTAGAACATTAAGCTGGCAACGTTGTTGCTTAGATAAACAAACTGCACCTATTTGGTGCCTGACATTTGGATGATGAAATGTTACATGCCTGTGGCTATTACAGCTTGGTGTTTGACACGGTTCAAAATCTCATCTTAGCATTTTAGTGGTAGCTGTCTTCCAAATTGTTTATTTACACACCCACTTCACAAATTAATAGGGTATAGTGTCCAAATTATAATGCAGTTCCAATTTTCAATAAAAATATGCTAGATTTTTATACGTGATGTCATAAAATATAGGCCAGACTTTTGATCGAGTACTCAAAAATGTACCTCTTAATATTAACAATGTGAGTTAAACAATGATAATTATTTAAATTATTATTGAGCGGACATACATTTACATATGGTCATTTAGCAGACGCTTTTATCCAAAGCGACTTACAGGTATCCCAACTTTGTTTGAGTCAGTACACAGAGTTGATGCAGCACCCTGGAGCAATGAGGGTTAAGGGCCTTGCTTAAGAACCCACATTGATAACTTCAGTGGATCTGGGATTTGAACTCACAACCTTCAACACCCTAAACACTGAGCTACCACATAAAAACGTTTACATAAGAGTCGATAATGTAAGAAAGTTATACAAGGACTGGATTTAACTCCATAGTTTTTCATTTGCACAATTATCACGTGATATTGGATTGTGGAAATTCAGTTGTGTAATTCCCTCCATTTGGAATACACAGCAATATTATTATTATCTAAAAAACCTAGTGGGATATATAATGCATGGCACAGGAAGTAACCATCGCAACCTAGAACTTCACAGATAGAATAGATAAATTAATTTAAAATAAGACATCATTAAAATAGATAGCTGTTATGTTCCTCCCTTTTTATAATTTTCTTTATCATTTCATTTTCTGCTTTCAGAAATGGAACATATGGTGACTGTGTGTGTGTGCGCAATGACTCGATTCAGCTCATCTTTTATTCTATATGGACATTTGTATATATTTTTGTCTGCATTTTTCCAGAACATTACAGCAGTTGAAAGTGCTTTGGTATTTCCATTATTATTTTTTGTGTTTGCATTGAAACACCACTAAAAAACAACAAAGACAAAAAGTAATTTCACACAGAACAGATTGAAAAATAAATTAAATCAAACACTTCCTGTTACCGATAATGAGGCTTAACAGAGTATTGGACCAGGCTTCTTTTGAAGGGTGCTCCATCCAACTGGTTTTTTGATATCTCTTCACAAGTTTTGTAATGGATTTAGATTCTGATTCTTTGCCGGTCCCTTTAGTTCTTAGTTGTGAACGATATATGGGTGCCTTTTGAAGTATGCTTTAGGTAATTGTCTTTTTGAAAGATTCACAATCTCTGACATAGACAAGTAATTAGCCCACACATGCTAATTTCCTGTCCTATCTAACATAAAGAACAGAACTAATGGCTGTCAGGCCAGACTTAGAGACAACTTCTACTCTTTGGCAGAATATTTTTGCACTTAACTGCAGTAATATACCCTTAAAGCAGAATCACTTCATTTGTACATCCACTTTAACACCCACTTGTCACTTTGATGTGTATAAACTATGCACTGACGACTCTGTGTACTTGCTGTATTTTCTGCTGTCTGTTGTTGTGACCTACCGAATCTAAAAGCACACAGAAAGAAAATAGTCAAACAACTGATAAATTATGTACTTCATATTTTGAATTTTTTAATTATACAGTGTGTAAATGTATTATGTGTGGGTCATACCTACTAAATGATAAATCAGGGAGGCACAGTGGCTTTGTGGTTAGAATGACCACCTCTCAGCCCTGAATTCCAGGTTTGAATCCCGATCTGGGTGGAGTTTTCATGTTCTTCTCACATCTGTGTGAGCTTTCCCCAGGTTCTCTTGTTTTTTCCCCACAGTTTAAAAACATTTATTCAACTGGCCGCCCCTATCTAAATTACCTCTATATGTTGTATCTGTCTGAGTGAGTGTTTGCCTAGCGATGGATTGTTGTACTTTCATAGGTGTATCTGTCAGGAACTGAAATGTTCTCCCTTGTATGTGCATGGGGAACTCCCTGCGAGCCTAGTAGAGGATTAAGCAGAAAATAATTAGATTACTTACTAAATCCAATTTATAACAAATGTCCTACATGTCTAAAACCTTATAAGTTTATTTCTTTAATCAACAATTACTGCCCACAATTTTAACATACATAAGACCGTGTCGTGTGCTAGGTGATGTGACTGAATAAATATTTATGGAAAAAAGAAACAATTAATTTATGACACTGTCCACAGTTAAAATTAATTTCTAGAAGCCTAATCATTACTTTACACAAGTGTAAGCATCTGCTAGGGTTTGCGTGTTATACACTGTCATTTAGCAGATGCTTTTATCCAAAGCTACTTATGAATGAGATAACACAAGTCAGTAGTTTAGGAACAACCATCTACAATGTTGTATCATTAGAACCTGTGCATTATTAGATCTGGCTATTAAAAAAAATACCATCATAGTGTTTGTGAAAGACGTGTGTTTTGAGGGTTTTGAAGATGCTAAGTGAGTCAGCCTTACGGAGGGTGTTGGGAAGATTGTTCCACCATATAAAAAATGTAATATGAATCTTTGGGAAGATGTCCTTAACAACCAGAATGTGAATAAGTTTGTTTTAAAACCTAATTAAAGTATTTAGTTAGTAGGTAGATAATTAAACAATAACCAGTAAGGAAATAGCCCATCTGCCAATTAAAAAACGGCAGACTGTTAGCTGGTTGAAGGTGATTGAGTGACTGTAAACTGCATTATGATGCACAAAATAATTATTTAATTTTTCATTCTCCGAAGACTAATGTGAAATGCACACAGGCCCGTCAAGCACACTCACTATGCTTACAAAGCCATTATGTTGTAACTTGTGCAGAAGAAGGCTTGGCAATGCCGTACTGAAATTGGCACGCCGTTCCCAGGAAATTCATCTCAATGGTGGCACATGTTTCTCCAGTGTGTTACTTTCACATGCATGCAGATCACTCATGCTATTGGCACTGAAGTCATCACCGATTTTGATTTAATAAAATGCACAAAAAACCCCATCTACACCATCTTTTGGTCCATCTCAGATAATATTGAGCCCAGAATACCAACCAGTGTTGCACAAATTTTGCATATGGTTTCATATTCGAGTTCTCAATGCAATAATTTCTCAAAATAATAGGGCTTGAGGGTTTGATGGTCAAGCGCATTCAGCAGTGTTTTTTGTTTATGGCCTTTTAAAAATTTCTCTGCTTTAAATGTTTTTATGATATTATAAACTGTAAAAGAACTAACTTCTTTACAAGTGTGCATTTAAAACTGGTACATTGCTAATTGTAAAGTTTCATAATGGTGTGACTTTAACTTTGTCAGTCTTATTTTTCCTCTCACATTTTTTTTTAATTTGTTAATATTATACATTTAAAATAAAGTTTATCATTAAAACCACTAAAAACTATTTTGTCACATATGTTTAGGTACAAATAAATCGCAAATTAGGAATTTTTGGTTTAACTGCTGTGGCATTGTTTTTGAAAGTGCCACAACTTTTCTGGAGCTCTTGCAATATTAGAACTATTCAAAAAGTAAGATCATGAAAATACACTGCTCAATAAAATAAATGGAACACTAAAATAACACATCCTAGATCTCAATGAATAATATATTTCTGTTAAAAATCTTTATGTAGTAGATAGTGGAATGCATTGAAAACAAAATAAAATAAAAACGATCAAAATGTAAATCAAAATTATTACCCCATGGAGGTCTGGATTTGGAATCACATTCAAAATCAAAGTGGAAAATCAAATGACAGGCTGATCCAACTTCAGTAGAAATTTCTCGACACATTCAAATGAGGCTCAGTAGTGTGTGTGTGGCCTCCAAGTGCCTGCATGACCTCCCTACAACGCCTGAGCCTTGATACCTTTTCATGAGGCGGCGGATGTTCTCTCCTACAGCCCCCTCCATGTCTTCTGGTGTACTGGCCTGTCTCCTGGTATCTGCTTCATGCTCTGGACACTGTGCTGACAAACACAGCAAACCTTCTTTC
>JAOUQT010195803.1:0-17942 GCA_025769995.1 Xyliphius kryptos
CCCCCCCCCACACTTACTACACCACCTCACTACCCCATTTCAGCCTCCCCCTCTTCTGACCCACCCCCTACCGATTTCTTGGGCCACAGGCTGATAGAAATTATTGATTAAATCTGTGCTGTTCAGACGCCTCGTCCAAAAGAGGCTGGTTAACCCTTTCATTTCTGCACCATGCCAGTTCTTCCCCAGAGAAAACACACACACAGTTTCTAATGGAGTTCTGTAAGCAAAACAACCACGCAATCTAAATTACTGATAGGCATAGGCATTAGTCCATCAGCACAGAGTCAACTGGTCAACAAACATTTTAATGCAGGCAAAGATAAAGAGGCTCTTAAGCCTTTTTTAATTTTATTTATTAATTTTGAAGCTGGTGCTTCAGGTTCCAGTTATCAAGTGTGAAATTGCTGCACTCCGATTGAGTTGTGGAGCAGAATAATGATCTTTATCCTACTCTGTTACTGAGCCAGTCTTTCTATCTCTCATTTTTTTTAATCTTAAAACTGTGTGCCCTACATACGCTAAGAAATTCTCTTTTCAGCTTTAATTTTTTGGACAAAATATGCAAAAACAACCAATTAATTTATAGAGAAAGTATGTATAGAACAGTAAATTAATACATAATACAGATTTTCAGTGTTTTTTGGCCAGATTTGATTTTAGTTTTTTATTTAAAATATAAACTGTTAGAGATCCACACAGGGTACATATGCACAATGTATATTTAGCAATTTTGAATAACATATTTTGTTTGACTTTTTTTTAAAGAAATGTTTAATCACATGCGATGATTAGTCTTTTATTTGCTGGTCTGATATTGATAGGGCTGTATGTATACTAATTGTGGCTTGCATGATCTGGATGTCTGTGCTTGGCTTTCCCAAGGAAATCAATATCAGCTGATAATTAAACAAAAGGCTTGGCCAGAAAAGCTTAGCCTCATGGAAAGTAGGTTACTTTGGGAGGCACAGAGGTGTCCACCTTGTTCCTTTACAAGGGCTAAAAAGGCTTGGTTTGGGGTTTCGATGTATTTTGTGTGTGTGTGTGTGTGTGTGTGTGTGTGTGTGTGTGTGTGTGTGTTTGTCTTTCTATTAATTGATTGCGTTAACTATTTTTGACTATAAAACGCACCTATATTAGTAAACTGGACTGAAACTAAAACAAAAAATCTAACAATACAAAAGTTTTGAAACAAACAAATTTACAAATAAAGACAAATTATAATAAGGTGAAAGAAATTATCATATTGTATTTTATTTTTTTTGTGAAGAAGCTACTGTTATTACTGTGTTTAAGACATGGCACAATAACAACAGCCAGCCGCAGCATCTTGCGGTCAAACAGTGCAATGACTGATTTGGCGTAATCCGAAGCCTAGAAAACTCTTATGACTGAAAGCACTGGGTTTAAAAGTCAATATCTGTTAGTGGAAATACAAGCAAAATAGTGTATTCTTGAGCACATTTCAAGCTTTGCTAATTTCTACGGATTTGGCCAGATTTGGCAAGGCAGTGTTATTCATTGTGGTTAGCTACTGTAGAGTGCTGTCCGACATTTTGAGAGCCACTCTCATGTTACAGTTTTTTTTTTTGCTGAGCTCTTTGTGCTGCATTTGTATCAACTGAATCTTCAGCCTTGATCTTGTCACAACATTGAAACGTTATCAACAAGAGCTGGATGTAATCAGATTTTAGGAGAGTTTGATGCAGCATCCCCAAAACTCTTCAGGACCTTAAAAAGTAATTAAGTACTGTGATGCTGTAATTAGTTCTGTAAAAAATCAGTAACTACATATTTAGTAAATGTTTTTACTTTTCCAAGATCAAACATAAGAAATGTTTAGCTATCCCTCATATATTTTTTTATTGACAAACAGCTTGATAAAAATACATGTGAATGTCTTATCCAACCGTCTTAATTACAACAATTCCATAAATTCTAAAAGGAAGATATCCAAATATAAAGATGTCCATGTGTTTTCATGTATGCACTTTAAAATCAAGTAACTATGTTATGAATTCTACCTTCCAGACGCAGTGAAGCCATTCTCTGAAACTCCGGCTCTTGTAGCCAGCGAGACATTCTCTTGAAGGTCTCACGGCCAGACTTCAGCTTGCTCCAGGGCTTTGGGTTTCGTAGCAGGTCAGACAGAGTGCCTTGAGAACGACACAGCACCCTTTCTGCAAAAATAGCCTGTGGGATGCTGTACCTTTTCAGTTCTGTGATAATGCGTTGGGCCACATCTTTGGTGTTGATTTCTTCACTTGTGCCACTGCTCTGAGAACTGGCCAGCATGCTTTCCCTAGTCAGTGTGGAACTAGAGGAAGTTGAAGACGTGGAAGAACCAGAAAACTCTCCCAACTTGGTGGCATGCTGGCTGTGGTGCTGATGCTGAAAGCTTTGGGTATAAAGATGAGGGTGGTATGTGGGTATATGCTGGTGGTGGCTATCCATTTTGCTCAAATGGTGGCTGACCCCATGGTCACCCCCCAGAGAGGGTGGTGACATATCCCTCCCAAAATCTGAAGCTGTTCGGCAGAATAGGTTAGCCCCATTGCTGCCCATATGGACCTCATGGCCGCTTCCTAACATCTGGCCACTGTGTCCATTTTGACTTCCTAAAGAGCTGTAACTGTGCATTGCTGGCTCCAGGCCTGAACTGCCAAGTGGTGGAGATAAAGTCTGTGCCATGCTCAGGTCCTTACAATAGGGGTTATAGAAGTTGCCTCCAAGACCTCTATCCTCACGCATGAGTGTAAAGCTACCAATCACATTACTAACAGGCAAACATGGGTGGTGGTGGTGATGGTGGTGAAATTTGTCATCAAACGGCTGAAGAGGAGTCAGTGTGGTGTAGGTGCTGCCACAATTTACAGGGCTCTCCCTTCCATAGGCTAGAGTTGACATACTGTGCTCATATCCAGGGCTCCTGTGCTCATGTTCCAGGCCCATTGGAGGGCTTCCCAAAGTGGGGCGATGAAAGTTAGTGGAGACTTCCCGAGTGTGAAGCATCATACGGCTGTCCTGGCTGTGTGCAAGCTCCACGTGGCTGTGAACCGACACCTCTGCCATATTCCCATCCATTTTCTTAAAAACAGCAAATGAGTTGTCCTACTTGCTGTACTTTGGTTGGCAGGTGTTACAAAACACCTTTAAAAAGTCTTACTTAAAAATAAGACAATTGAAAGAGAAATAATGCAAAGTAAAGTTACTTCATCCAAAACTCAGTATTTGGGTTATAGTCCGTTTTCAGGGTTGAGGAAGGAGTTCGATTTCATTGTTTCAGGTATTTCTTAAATGCACCTTCTTCCTGACCATGAGGAGCCTGTAGAAAAGATACAGTAGGCCATAATTATTCGATTGTTTATTGAACAGTATCTCACAAAACGTCGTCGCATATTGATTATCTAGCCATCTCGCACTTGGACGACCAGCGAGAAGTTTCACCTGGCAGCACACCAATTGTTCTACTGTCATTCCTGGTGATAATTACAAGTGCAAATCATTCTGTCGCCGTTTATTAACTCGAGCGCTTACTAATTCAGCTTCCGGCGACTTTCTTTTTCGAAGCCGTGAACGCCGCATAGAATTTCGTGCTTACCTCAACATAGGCCAAAAGATGCTCCTCCAGTTCGAGAATTAAATCCAGAAAACGTAAAAACTCGTTGTTTTCCAGTTTGGAGAGGTCACGATTCGGTAATCACAAAGCAATCATCTGCGGATACGAACCGCGTTTTTGAATCATCAGCATGATTCAGGATGCGAAAAGGCGACGGCCGTCTCGCACAACGCAGCTTCACTTCCAGCTTGCAGCTTCACACCGCTGAGGCGAAAGCAAAGGTTCCGGCGCTGTGGTCTGTTCTTCAGAAGCAGTGGTTCAGCGTGTGTCTACATCCAGCTCCTCTTTCTGTCAATATCTCTCCGCTTCCCCCTCCCTCCCTTTACTCTGGCTCTTCATCGATCTCAGCCCAGTTTTTCTCTCCTCCTCCCTCTCTCCTCTCTGAACGTCACACACTTAAAAATCTAACAGATGTGGCATGAATTTCTAACTCGCTTTAACCCTTTCTCTTCTGTAGCCCCTTTCAAAAACTTAGATGCCATTAAATTGGTTATGCGAAAAATGTAGATCGGGCCTATGTATATTTTATTTTATTTACCAACTATAAACTGAGTATAGCACCATCTAAATATATATCCATTCCATTTTTATTATGTCGTTTTTCCTTATTTTTAGTTTATATTTAGGCCCCGGTATCTGTGATGATCAGTGTGAGTTGGGGTCATTTAGGTTGTTCGATGACAACGTAGCTAGCAAATGTGTTATTTGTGATCATTTGCTTAGTTTGTGGTCACTGCAATGTGATTTTTTCAAACAGGATTTTTCCTTCTATTTTAACATTAATAACGTGTTTTAAACATTTTCAACAGTAAGTAACATTGTCCTTCCACTTAGACCACGCGTGCGTGCGTGCGTGCGTGCGTGCGTGTGTGTGTGTGTGTGTGTGTGTGTGTGTGTGTGTGTGTGTGTGTGTGTGTGTGTGCCCCCAGCGATGGATGGATCTGCCCAGCGCCCGAGACGTTCTCCCCTGGATGGGCATGGGGAACTTCCCGTGACCTTGTAGATTAATAGAGTAAGCAGAAGATAATGAATGAATAAATGAACGAATGAATGAAATAGAATTATGTTCAAACACAAAAAAATGACGCCTTGTAAGAAGTGAAGGCAACATGTCTGTAGCACACTCTTGTGGTCGTCTGCAGTGCAACATTAAACACTGCACATTCACATGTAATTTACATGAAAAAGACGAAATATTTCATATGTTGAATTTGGTTGGTTGTGTTTTGTTATGTTAAGTAGCGCGGATGCGGTTTAAAATCAAGTCATATGGTCAATGTTTGATGAAATGTAAACGGCGAAGTACGTATTGATAGTGTCTGATATCGTCTATGCGCATGTACTTTCCATTAATTTTAGTCGTTGTTTATGTTTATCGATAATTTGATTTATGGTTTTTAATTGTTAAAATCGCAAAAAATAAAAAAATAACCACTTGTAACTATCTGATATTCGGGCGGTCTGTGTCTACTGCGCATGCGCCTGCAACGTAGTAGTATATTTACATTTACATTGTAGTATTCATTATAGTAGTTTAACTAATATTTCACTAAACTCAATTTTGGAGCACAAATTGTATAAAGTAAGAATAATTTGCAATACAGGAATACACAATATAAAATTACTACAAATCCTTTAAATAACTGGATGCAAATATATTATTATGAGACACAATCCAATAAAATCCGTTTATTGTTTTCATTATAATAACAGTCTAGATAAAACACGTATTTTACCTCATTCGATGAGGCCCACTTGCTAAAGAGCAACAAAAACTGAGCAACAGCGAGAGCCACAATCAGATTCTTATGCACCGTGGTGCGGTCTGACTTTGGAACACTAGAGGGAGACCAAGAGCAATAGTATAAGTTTAAGCAAACTGGTCATTGTTGACTGTAAAGTACTAATATATATCCTGAAAAGTATAATACAATCGTTTAATTGTATATAAAAAAGCCAATATGTTTGGTAAAGTGTTTCTCACCCGACAGCGACGAAGAGGATGAAGGTAAAAATCAAAGAACAGAGAGACACAACACAGCCAATGGTACCAAAGACCTCTAAACCCTTCTCTTCTGTACGGTTACCCTGGAAACCACATTACACACACGGAATTTACATTTTATAATTCACCACGTCTGACATCATAATAAGATTTTTTAGCAGCAATATCACTGTTTTAAGAATTCCACCAACCTGAACCTCTGAAGTCCGTAGGAGCAGAGCAAAGTTAGTTGTGTGATTACAGTAACAGGTCGTAGACTCTGAATTAGATAATTTGACCTCACAGCCATGGGTGGACCAAGCACCTCCAATCTCAGGTCTAATGTGTCAAAATAAACAAAAATGCAAGTTAAAAATCACAACAATCTGTTATGAATCAAAACCTCTGTACAGTTCAGCATCTATTGTTGTTAAGGGCTACTGGTTTGAATGTTGAGGTTCCACCAGAAGCTCTCAGAATGCTCATTGCTCCAGGGCTGCTATATAATGGCTTATCCTGTGCTCTAACCCCAACCGTCAGGGTGGGGTACATGTAAATAGTTTTAAACTAAATTTGCCCCATGTAAAGTTTAAAAGAAATTTAACAACTTAGTTCTGACAACTCACTCACCTGAGATTAAAATCCCAGTATGAACAGATCTGAGACCCTGTAGTGTTCTAAAAACAGAAATAACATTTTATAATTAAAAGTTGTTTCTTTAAAATCTGGAAATTTTGAACTTGGAGAAACTGGGACCTTATGATAGAGCTTAAATTGGACGCCCAGGCTGAGGAGGTGGCCCTCGTTTATCACTTTACTGGAGATGACAGATGATGTGAGAGATGTCCTGTTTTAAATTATATAATCAAACACAGTAAGGGTACACTTCAGTAAAAGCTGGTCATTTACTGTTTGGTAAATACAGTCACTGTAGGAAAAATATAAAAACTGACCCATTTCCATTCAAAAGCAATGCCAAGGATCCGTACCAGGCATTTACCACAGTCACCTTGCTGAGGCCTAAACAAAAAGTTATAGTTAATCTGGGATTCACACAGTTTGAAACAAAACTTCCACATTATAATTAAAAATGGGTTTAAAATTGCATAAAATACAGAGTGAGGGAATAATTGATGTACCATTTCTTTTGAGCTCCTGCAGGCCTTCAGTTGCTACTGAAATACAGTCTAGACTTATGTCCTCGGTAACATTTTGACCACAAAATTTGACCTCTGTAGTGTTCTCTGTCAGCAGTTTCTGCTGGACCTGCAGTTCTGAATGAAACAGGTTCAGATAGAGGGTCATAAGAATTAAAAAGAAATGATGGGTAAAAACTTACTGATGTTGTCGGTTTTTATTTCGAAGCTGTCTGTCTCTCCCAGGAGCTTGGGGCTGAGGTTTAATGTCATGTAATCCACGGACTGCACCACTTCCATTGGTCCGATCCCACTAGTGAAGTTCTGCACAACAGAATCAGAAAAATGGTGATGACATTATGTATACCTTTAAATGCCAAAAGCCCTCAGCAACTCACGGAATCATCACTAATTCCCACTCTTCCCAAGTACCTACAAGGCTGAAATTAATCATGTCCTTGAAAAAATAGACTGCTGAAACGCAATTATGTTTCAACTTTCACATTGTTATCAAGTTTTCCGCTTGTGTTCTTATAATCACAGAGACTTAAGTCAAACACATTGACTATAAAACTACAGCTGAAGCTAAAAAAACACCATGTTTCAGATTAAATGACTTTTTGGTTTCACCTCTTTCATAACCTGCCAGTTCTTCCAATTTTTTTGACTGATGAGTGAGTCAGCAAGGTTGATAAAGCTCTGGCTCAGAGCTTGAACCACCTCGCTGCTTTGGTTGCTGCTGGTGGAAATCTCAGCAAATGCAGCCAGTCTCTTCACCAGAAAAGGCATGTCCCTGCTCTCGAGCTGGCCCTCTTCCTGCAGGTAACGCTCCGTCACATTTAGAAAGTTCATGGCAGACCAGGTTTTGATTTCACCAAATGCAGCAACATCGTCACTGGTCTAAAATGAAGAGACGACACCATCAGCACTAAAATAATGGCATATATTAAGTCTTTTAAAACAAATATTACTAATGATTCTATACGAGTGACTCAGTTGCTTAGTGGTTAGCACATTCATCTCTCAGCGCTAAGTATTCAGAGTTTGAATCCCGATCTGGGTGGAGTTTCTATGTTCTCCTTGTATCCGTGTGGGTTCTCCGGTTTCCTCCCACATTCCAAAAACATGGATTCATAGTGAATTGAATGCTCTGAATTGCCCCATATAATCTGTGTGTGTGGTTGTGTGAGTAAGTGTGCGGCTGTGTGAGTGAGTGTGTCCAGCGATGAATTGGAGTCTTAATCTGCCCACTGCCCAAGACAGTCACCCTTGGATGGGCGACTCTAGTAGAGAATTAAGCCATAGATAATGAATGATGGAATTATTCTATACATTACGACTACAATTTGAAGAAACAAATCATATTACGCCGTGTTGCAAGAGATGTTTCCTGAAGATACTTGGATGTGCAGTGAGATCCTCATCCAACCTTTTCATCTCTTGATAGCGCTCTGAAGTTAGCAACACAAATGTCCATCATTTCAGGATCATGCCTTTTTAAGATCACATGCAGACTAATGCAGCCACAATCACACGAACCTTTGTTGATTTTGCAGATGAAGGGAAGTGTATACGAGCACGGTGCTAAGTTATATAGAGGATCATTATTATTAAAGCCATGTAGAACTCTGCAATAATCCTTCTTCTGTGACTGTGACAAACCTAAAGACATCAACATGTAAGAGACACAGTAACAATGTTCGAATGCACACGATACCAAAAGGCCAACAGATCTGTATGAGTGAAACAGTTATTCCTGGAACTGCAGGTAAAACTAACTTTGTTCTTTATCATTGGAAGGAAAAATGACATTCCAAATGAACTAAGGATTGCTTGGTTCTCAAAAATAAAAATAAGAATGATTTATTAATTCATAAAAAATCAACAAAAACACAAAGGGCAATTAAAAAAATGAAGGTTGTAAAAACTTAATTATCTGGAAAAGCAGCTTTGAAAGGGACAAGTTCTTACCTGGGCAGGACATCCCTAATTGTACTTTCTTCACATCTGTGTTGAGAAACACATTTTTGACCTGCCAGCGGAAGAGTGGTTTTAGGTTTAACCCAGGTGAGCAAATGAAAAGCATCCGAACCTGGTCCTGGTCCAAACAGGTATCCCAAACATTTATATCTGTCATACTGCCGACAAAAGGGTCAGAAAAATCCCCCCCGTATGAGTCCTGGTCCTGTCCCAAAATCAATAGCCCATTTCCATAAATATCCCTGGATGTATGAAAGCCTGAATCGCGTTTCTCTCCATCTACATAAATTGCCCAAAGTCCATCACTTTTTTGCCAAGAAACACAAATGTGATGCCAGTCAGCATCGTTGGGGAACCAGGCCTTGTAGGGTAAGTGTTTTTCCTGGATGATGAGGGCCAGAAGGACTTGCTTCTTGACCTTGTCCACTCGTCCACGTACCTGAAACTCATTTGTACATTCCCGGGCAGCATATGAAAACATAGTAGAGATATTTTCATGGTGAGGCAAAACCTGAACCCGCAGACACACGGTTACAGCTGAAAGCATCGGGAACTTGGCGTTTACTCGAGCGTAGTTTTCATTATCGGGGACAGGAAACGACAGAGCATTGATATTAACACCTGCCATGAAAAAAAGACACATGAAAGAACTTGTTATATTAAATTTTATAATTATTCTAAAACCTATATAAAAATTACATTTATGAGAAAAAAACTGACCATTTCAGTAACCACAACAGCACTGTGCAACCATGATATATTACATAACATTACATTCTAATACATCAGTTTATGGAATGTCTCCTGTTCAAAATTTTAATTACATTTACATTAGCAGACGCTTTTATCCAAAGTGACTTGCAAATGAGAAAACTACACAAGTCAGTATTTAAGGAGAAACCAGCTGCACTGTAGCATCATCAAACCTGAGCATTATCCAATCTGGCTGCTCTTTTTTAAAATTTGCAAGTGCCTGTGGAAGAGAAGTTTATTTAAATTGCTGAATGACACCATTTAGTGGTGGTGGCAGATCCAGAGAATGTCCTGTAGGTCAGCGTCCGTGCCTTGTACTGAATGCGAGCAGCTACAGGGACCCAATGGAAAAAGAGGAGTAATGGAGTGACATAAGTTCGCTTGGGCTGGTTGAACAGAAGTCCAGCTACAGAGTTTTAAACCAGCTGTAGAGGCATGATTGCGAAAGCTGGAAGACCGGCAAGTAAAGTTTTACAGTAGTTGAGCCGGGATCGAATAAGGGTTTGAACCAACAGCTAAGTAGCCTGTTTTTTTAAGAAAGATCTGATTTTCCTGATGTTGTACAGTTAATTTACATTACATTACATTTACATTTGGTCATTTAGCAGATGCTTTTATCCAAAGCGACTTACAAGTATCCCACTTAATAGTTGGGGCAAGAACACAGGGTTACATATAGAATCCCTGGAGCAATGAGGGCTAAGGGCCTTGCTCAAGGACCCACATTGGTAACTTCAGTAGACATAGGATGGGATTTAAACCCACAACCCTTAGATTGCTAGCCCAATGACAGTTCTGCTAGCCCAATGACAAGTCTTATTCGTCAGTAAGGACACATAAGAACAGCGACTTGAATAATCAAATGAACTTTACATGTAAACAGATGCTTTTATCCAAAGCGACTTAAAAATGAGATACCAACACAAGTCAGTAGTTTAGGAAAAAATAGCTACATTGTAGTAACATCAAAACCTGCAAATTATTAAATCTGGCTCTATATACAGTGGAGTGAAAAAGTGTTTGTCCTCTTCCTCATTTCCTGTTTATTTGCATGTTTGTCATGATTAAGTGTTTTGGAACATCAAACCAATTTAAATAGTGGTCAAAGACAACACAAATAAACACAAAATGCAATTTGTAAATGAAGATGTTTATTATTAGTGTAGAACAAAATCTAAACCTACATGGTCCTGTGTGAAAAAGTGATTTCCCCTAAACCTAATAACTGGTTGGGCCACCCTTAGCAGCAACAACTGCATCCAAGCATTTGCGATAAATTCAAATGAATTTTTTACAGTGTTCTGGATGAATTTTGGCCCACTCATTTTTGCAGAATTGTTCTAACTCAGATACATTAAAGGGTTTTCGAGCATGAACTGCCTTTGTAAGGTCATACCACAGCATCTCAATAGGATTCAGGTCAGGACTTTAACTAGGCCACGCCAAAGTATTTATTTAGTTTTTCTTTAGCGGTGGACTTGCTTGTGTGTTTTGGATCATTGTTCTGCTGCAGAACCCAAGTTCATTTTAGCATGGAGGTCCTGAACAGATGGTCAGGCATTCTCCTTCAGGATCTTTTGGTAGACAGCAGAATTTATAATTCAATTTATCACAGCAAGTCTTTCAGGTCCTTACGCAGCAAAACCATCACAGACCATCACACTACCACCACCAAATGGTTAGAACCAATCAGCTAACTAAAGAAAAACAAGTGGCCATCATCACTTCAGTCAGTCAGTCCAGAAAATTGCTAAAACTATAAATGTTTCCCCAAGTGGTGTCAAAAATTCCATCAAGCGCTACAGTGAATCTGGCACGCACGAGGACCAACCCAGGAAAGGAAGACCAAGAGTTCCCTCTGCTTTTCAGGACAAGTTCATCCGAGTCACCAGCCTCAAAAATTGAAAGCAGCTTAGATCACAAACCAGTTGAATGCCACACCGAGTTCTAGCAGACCCATCTCTAGAACAACTTTTAAGAGGAGACAAATCAGGCCTTTATGGTCAAATAGCTACTAGGAAACCACTGCTAAGGAGAGGCAACAAGCAGAAGAGATTTGTTTGGGGCAAAAAAACATAAGAACTGAATATTAGACCAGTGGAAATCTGTGCTTTGGTCTGATGAGTCCACATTTGAGACCTTTTGTTTCAACTGCCGTGTCTTTGTGAGACTCCGAAAGGGTGAACCAATGGATACCACATGCCTGGTTCCCACTGTGAAGCATGAAGGAGGATCTGTGATGGTCTGGGGGTGTTTTGCTGGACCATCATTTATTTTTCAACAGGACAATGACCTTAAACACACCTCCAGGCTGTGTAAGGGCTAATTGACCAAGAAAAAGAGTGATAAAGTGCTCCATCAGATAACTTGATCGAGATAGTTTGGGGTGAGCTGGACCGCAGAGTGAAGGCAAAGGGGCCAACAAGTGTTAAAAACCTCCTTCAAAGA
This sequence comes from Xyliphius kryptos, assembly GCA_025769995.1. Lineage (NCBI taxonomy): Eukaryota > Metazoa > Chordata > Actinopteri > Siluriformes > Aspredinidae > Xyliphius > Xyliphius kryptos. The sequence continues at coordinate 11,921 of JAOUQT010195803.1, forward strand.
CGGTTGGAAAACCGTTTCAGGTGACTACCTCCTGAAGCTCATTGAGAGAATGCCAAGAGTGTGCAAAGCAATAATCAGAGCAAAGGGTGGCTATTTTGAAGAAACTAGAATATGAAAGATGTTTTCAGTTATTTCACCTTTTTGTTAAGTACATAACTCCATATATGTTCAGTCATAGTTTTGATGACTTCAGTGAGAATCTACAATGTAAATAGTCATAAAACTACAGAAAACGCATTGAATAAGAAGGTGTGTCCAAACTTTTGGCCTGTACGGTATGTTGGGAAGATTGTTACACCATTTAGCAGGGGTGAATGAAATAGTGCGAGAATTAGCACCACGGTGAATTGGAATCACCAGGTGACCAGGTTCATCACTAGGGCGCAGTAAAAGTTGGGGTGTATTTAGGAAAGATCAATTGAAGGTACGAGGGGGCAATACGGATGTGTTTACAACATTCTCCTACAATCTGCTACAATTAGTGAATTGTAGTTGGAAATCCACTTACTTTGTTTGAAATGTCTCACTGGGGATGTGGGGGCTCCGACCCAGATCGGTTGGTACATGGAGGTCTGACTTAGAACCTGCTTCAAAACTTTGTCATCCGCAGATTGTCCCATACTGATAAGGAAGCCAAAGTATCTCTGGCAGAACTGCGTGGCCTGAAGAAAACTGTATGATCTGTTTATGAGCTGAAACTGCCATTTTGTAGTCTCAAAGTCAGACCGGTTGAAATCCACTAAATCCAAGATGGGGGAGATGAAGTGCAATATGGTAAAAGTGATAAATATGATATGAAAGCACCTTTAGAATTTAAACATTAATGACTTCTTTTTAATTAAGAATAGAATTCATCACATTGTACAGAGAAACAAAGTGCTAAATAAACAGTCCAATATAGATGATAACATAATTAAACATGATTATTCATGATGACCTATGCAAAATCATTCAAACAGCTAATATTATTTAAACCATAATAAACTGCTGGTTCTGAAGCCTCTATAAAGTTCATTTTGCTTTAAGGTGGCTGTCTAATTTAATCTAATGTAAAGGTTTCCATATAGGACAAACATAATGTTAACTTATAAAATTCACAAACTTACCTGTGAAAGACATTGGTAAAGTCAAAAATGACTCCTGTGTGGTTAGAAACGAGTCGAAACCTGTAGCCTTTGATATAAGACAGAGAAACACAACATTTAAAATAAACACATATATTACATACAATGGGGAGTGCAGTGGAGAACAGAGAGGAGATTAAGAGTGTGTATATAATCCTAAAAACACAATCAGAATTAGTACCTTAACAAAAAAAGTGCAGCTGACATACTATGAACAGGGTTCATCAATTAAACCATGGCTTATAGCTTTTGTTTGCACTTTGGAGGCCTAAACTGAGTCTTGACCAGTGGGGGGCATTAAACAATTTCTCACTAAAGAAACTTCTAGAAACAAACAACACAGTGGAAGCATTCTCAAGAAACTCTGCACCTTCAGGAACGTTTTTCTGTAAGTGGTCTTACCGCCGTAAAAACGCTGATGCGAACGCTTAATACAGCCAATGAATTAAAATGACATTGGCTCGCTGTAATTGTTGCAGCGCTCCGTATTATACGATGCATTGCGTTTTTCGTGTTTTGGATGATATAGAAAGCAGAGATTTAAACACTACGTTGGCACATGTCAAAAGCATGTTATATTCTTGTACAAGATTGCCTTATTTATCCTGTTTTTATCAAGAAATGGTGTCCGTATGTCATGCAAAAAAATATCTTATCTTGACAAAAACCTCAAACGTCCAAATACATGGGGTTCTGAGATTTATAATCCTAAAGCTTCCAGGAGTTATGAACATTATTACGCATTATTAGAACCAATAAATTAAACATGTAAAGTAATTACCATTGATGCTGATAACCAGAACGTCATTAGAAGAAAAGAAGACATCTTTCCAGGATCATCTAAAGAAAACAGCACACAGGGAATTACAAAAAAATCGGATCATCCATTAAAATCATACAGTAAATCAGCGCCACCTCATTATAATCAGATGTAACACCACAAGCTGAGTGACATTGAAGATGCCAGGGTTCCACAAAGTTCAAGTATTATCTGAAAAGACTTCCTCTGTTTCTGCTAAACATATAAAATTTTTACCATAAATAACAGACTGCAGTTAAACTTCTGACTTACAGAGCTCTAACTTCTGACTTACAGAGCTCTAAGCTCCAGAAGCCAGGACCACCGTAGTTGTGTCGATGTTAAGGTCAATGTTCTTTTTTGTCTGTGTTGCCGAACATTTGTCTTGCTGTATTTGTTCACTGTGTGGATTTGAATTCGACCTATAAAGTATTTAATAATCGCATGGAGAGTAAATAAGTCTAAACTGAATTACTTCACAGAAAAGTAAACCTAAATGTAAATTTAAATGTGATGTTAATACTCTAAAGGTGCATCTTTACCCGATTTTGGAGGTTAAGTTCTTCTCGCCTTCGCTCAGATTCCAGAATCTGGTCCGTACAGGATCATCTTAGCCACCCTGCCCAGTGGTGCCTCTCTGCTCACTGTCCAGCATTCTGTATGTGTGTGTTTGAGGAATAGGTGTTTTAAAGCCCCTCTGGTGCGGCCCTCCTTTTAACACTTTGTTATGCTAATGGGACTCATTTATTATTGTTGGCCCACGCAAGCACTGAAACTGTGGTGGTGGACTTCCACAGGAACAGCAGGAGGCCATGCGCCAAAGTCATTGTTTAGGTTTTAGGTTCATGGATATACATGTATCAACCTGCACATTAACCAACACCTTAAATTATACTGGGATTGAAAGTAACCTGTGTTTAATAGCATGTTAATCCCTTAATCCTATGGAATATACCTTTGTCTTCTAAATCTAATTAAATAATTGTGCTTTGTGAGATTTTATGGAACATAAAAGGTATAGACACAGATTATTAGTTTCAGTCATAACTTTAATATTGCCACATCTGTAAGGCATCAAAGAGCTACACCAGAGTAAAGCAGGGCTACAGAGTTCGTATAACTTAATGTTTTGTCTTCCAAAGCTACATGTAGTAATACTAGCATTATGGTTCTTAAAACAAGAGTACTTCCAAACAACACATTCATTCCTGCACTTTATAAAAACAAGCTTGGTTAAGCTGCTTTATATCTAAAATAAAGTGTAAAATGTTTTGTTGTGCTGATAAAGATACTGCATGTATATATATATACAGTCTGACTCAGTGCTTCAGTATGGCAGCTACAGCACAATGAATCCTAAGCTATAAAACTCAGCACTTCTTTAGTTAAATGAACACAGGGAAAAGGAGGAGGAGAAGCGCAGGCATGTTTCTGAAGGAACCCTGAGCAACGGGGGGCAACAGCCTAAAAATGTGTTGAGAAAGCCGAGAAAGTACCTTTTTGTCCAGCACTGTGTAACGGCAGATGTTTAAACAGACATGAACATGCTGACTGAGACTTTAAACACCAGTACACGACAACTGCCCCAGACGCAGGCAATTAAGTTTATAAAATAAATAGTATATAAAATATTATTATCTTAAACTAAAATACATGTATAAACAGACTTAAGGTCTGGAAACTTTATACAAACATAAAAAAATAATGGGTGTGTTACAAATACAGATTTGTGGATGAATGTGGATGTTGCATAAATAGGATTGTGGGTGTGTTCATTCATTCATTATCTTCTGCTTAATCCTGTACTAGGGTCACGGTGGGGTTCCCCATGCCAATCGAGGGAAGAACATCTCGGGCACAGGGCAGGGCACCCAGGACAGAGCCCCAATCTATCGCTGGGCACACACTCACACACACACATAGACTATACAGGGCAATTTGAAGCATTCAATGTGGGAGGAAACCGGAGAACCTGGAGGAAATCCATGCAGACACAGAAAGAGCACAGAATACTTTTAATAGGAATAACAGGATAAATAACATAAAATTTTGAAAAAAACATTGACATTTTGAATCAAAACCAAAAACAAATCAGCGACCAATATAGCCACCTTTCTTTACGATGACACTCAAAACACTTCCATCCATAGATTCTGTCAGGTGCTTGATCTGTTTACGATCAACATTGCGTGTAACCACTCTGTTCAGAGAGGTGTACTGTTTTCCTTCCCTGTAGATCTCACATTTTATGAGGGACCACTGCTTGAAGAAGGTGTCTTCCAGAAACTGGCAGTAGGTCTGGGAGTTGAGCTTCACTCCATCCTCAAGCCGGAAAGGTCCCACAAGTTTATCTTTGACGATACCAGCCCATACCAGTACCCCACCACCACCTTGCTGGCGTCTTGAGTCGCAGTGGAGCTCTCTGCCCTTTACTGATCCAGCCTAAGGCTCATCCATCTGGCTCTTCAAGAGTTATTATCATTTCATCAGTCCATATAACCATAAAAAAATCAGTCTTAAGATTTTATTATTTTTTATTATATTTCTTGGCCCTGTCTTGATGTTTTTGATGATCTTATGTTTCTTGTTCAAAGATGGTTGTTTTTCAGCCTTCCTTATCTAACCTATCTCCCTGAGTATCACGCACCTTGTGCTTTTTAATACTCCAGTAATGTTGCAGCTCTGAAATATGTCAAAACTGTTGGCAAATGGCATCTTGGCAGCTTTTATGGGGTTTTGATGTCATTAGACCACACCCCTTCTCATTACAGAGATGCACATCACCTGATTTACTTAATTGGTAGCTAGCTTTCAAGCAAATACAGCTTGAAGTAGGACAACATGTATAAAAAGGATGATGTGATTTGAATACTCATCAGTGTACGCCCTCTGTGAGTTTGCAGAGGAAGAAAGGACTTTTGTACTCAGCGGCCTTCTATTAGGTTCAAGCAAGGTGTATCGGCACAGATCCGTAGTTTAAGTTTAGTTCGTCTGGAGTGCACGATCTGTTACATAAACTCACACATAAGACTTGGTCAAGTGTTTTACACACAGACTACGGGGACAGTTTGGAACAGTTTTAGTGGTTAGCACATTCGCCTCTCAGTGCTGCCGATTCCTGGTTCGAATCCCAATCTGGGTTTCCATGTTCTCCTTGTCTTTGTGTGGGTTTCTCCGGGTTCTCCGGTTTCCGCTCACATTCCAAAAATGAATTCAAGGTTCAAGGTTCATCTGCGCAGCACCCAAGACGTTCTCCCCTTAATGGGCATGGGGTGAATAAATAAGATCAATTCTGCACTGCGGCACCTATGGCATTGTGGTACATACACCTGTTGTTTTTTGATTAAAGCTTCAGTTTTAACACCATCGTTCCCAGCAGGCTGCTCTCTGACCTGGTCAGGACATAAAACTGGCCTTGCACATCACATCTATATCTGGATAAAAAAAAAAGACTTCCTGACTGCGTGGTCAGTCAGAATGAGCCATATCACTCCGTCAGCTCGTCACCTAAATGAAGGAACTTTGCAAATGTGTGTAAAATCACATGTACACATGAAATAATGCTAAATACAAAAACTTTTCAGATTTGTGGATAATGAAGGGTAGGGCTGATCACTGAGGCTCATGTGTCAGAAAATAACTTGGCACTGGGCACCAAAAACATGACTTCCCGTTATCGCTGACTCAATAGGATTTCCATGTAAATAGTTAAGGTCAATCACCATAAATTATGCAGTAAAGATGGCTAAGTAAAACACTGGCTTTACTTTCCACTGTGAGCGATCTGACTCAGGGTAGCACACATCGAACCACCATCTCCTAATGTTTGTGGAAAGTATCCTGCATCAATAAAGATCCAGCTCTCTGTATCTCTGTATCCTAGAGCTCAATGAATAAAATATTTCCAATTAAAAGCTTTATTTAGTAGATAGTGGAACGCGTTGAGAACAATATAACATCAAAATTATCTAAATGTAAATCAATAGTATTATCCTATGGAGTCATACTCAAAATCAAATGACAATCAAATGACAGGCTGATCCAACTTCAGTGGAAATTCCTCAAGACAAGTTCAAATGAGGCTCAGTAGTGTGTGTGG
>JAOUQT010195908.1:0-17940 GCA_025769995.1 Xyliphius kryptos
TGTTTGTCAGCACAGTGTCCAGAGCATGGAGCAGATACCAGGAGACAGGCCAGTACACCAGGAGACATGGAAGGGGCCCACTGAAGAGAAAAGCCGTCGCACCATTAGGAGCATGCCGAGGCGTTGATTTTCCACTTTTGATTTTGAGTACGATTCCAAATCGAGTCCACCATGGGATAATCATTTTGATCATTTTCATGTTATTTTGTTCTCAACACATTTCACTAGTAAAGACTGAAACTAAAGTATATTATTTATTGAGATCTAGGATGTGTTATAGTGTGCCCTTAGTTTTTCTGAGCAGAATAGATCCTACCTACCTACCTACCTACCTACCTCTACACACACACACACCCACACCCGCACCCGCACCCGCACACACACACACACAGAGCAATCCATTTAGCATTTTACAGGTACTGTGTTCAATTGTACACCATGTTTTTATTTTTAAGTTGAGGTCTTGGGTGTACGACTGTGTTATGACTTGTGCAGTTTCACTTTAAACACTTTCCCTCTCTTTGCTTGTTTAGTCAGTCAAGACCTCTTAGAGGTTCTGCCTCTCAATTAGCCACATCATGTCTTCATTCTGATTGTTTATTTGGCAGCAGTTCTGCCCCATACTCTGCCTTTCATTAAGTGCAAGTATAAAGAGTGCAGGTAGGAGGAAAATTACTTAACCAATAAAATAGAAAGAGTACAACAAAAAACAGCAGCAACAAAGCACCAGGGTTGGAAAGAAAAAATATCAAACCATGTGAATTTTAATCATATTCAAAAGGGTGAAGAAAGTCCTCCCGTGTTTTCACCATCCAACTTTACTATTGCACCATTGAAACAAAGCAAGCATAAATTTTTTATGCAGGGGAAAATGGCACTTTAACATAAAACATTTCTGCAAAATATTTTAGAGTTCTAAAGTTATATCTGTAAGAAAAGGGGATCTAAAATTTGGAGGATAAAATGGAGGTAATTTGTTGTAACCAAATACAAAGGAAACCATACATTTCCAGCATGATAAAAAAGTTCATGATATAAAGTTCCAAAAGCATGAGTAACCTGTAAATAATAAGTGGTTCCATGTTGGGATTTTAGAGAAAAATTTGCCATGCCATGCTTATTTCAGGTCAGTGACAGACCTAATTCTGCAAAAGCAACAACCGTGTGGCTCTATAGACAAAGGGAGTCTGTTTGATCAGCTGGTCTGCAGTTCACATTGTGCTCCTATAAAAAATGTATAGGGCATCATATAAAGAAGAATCAGACTATGGCAACCACAAATTACTGAGCATCTAAACACTTGTTTTAAGAAAAAAAAAAAGGTAATAAATATCGATATTAACAGCAACAATGAACATTATCTATTCTAACTGTAATTTTAATTGGTTTATATTTACAAAATACTATTGTGCTGATTATAAATACTATTTCTACTTTTCCCCAATTAAATAAATGCTTAAAAGTATAATTACATTTTAATTTCCCCAATTTTACTAAATGTTTTAATAATACAAGAACAACAATAAAACTATGTATAATTGTGGCGAAGGATGTGATGGGTGGAGTCTGCAGACAGGAGATGGGCTTAGGACTCAGATCAGGTAAATGGTAACACCGGCCTGGGATGTCTGTCTAATTTCGGCCTTCTTTACTGTCAACGTGAGGGGAGATAATTAGAGACATCAAGCCCAGGCAGGTGTTAACATTTTACTAATCTGGATCTAAGATGGTCTCCCATCTGCAGACTACACCCATCACACACTCGTACCACATTAATTTATCAATAACGTTGAAATCAATAGTTAAGTTCCAATGTTTTAAATGTACAAATCAAATGTTTGCCATATCAACAGGAGTAACTTGGATTTGATCAATCAATTATAAAATCATACTGTAGTGGTTGCAACCTAAGAAAAATCATTAGCGCCCAATGTTTGTTCATTCAACATGGCTCAGATGTACTAACGAGCTACTGTAGTTCTGTAGCAATTTTAGCCAGCGCTTGGTGAAAGAAAAATAAAATGCAAGGGTACATTAGCATTTAATATACAAGTCAGCCAACTCTTCTGGAATGCCTGTTCAGTGCGACACGAGTTCTGCATGCCTTCCAAATTTACACAAAACACTTCGAGTCACCTTGAGAACACCATTTCTTCAGTAAAGCATGGTGCTAATAATGTGCAACAAGAAATTGGACATAACAGATGTTAAGAAAATAAATGAATAACAGGAAATTCCTGTGAAATTCCAGAAAGTTTTATTTTGTCAGATATTTAAAACTAATTTGAAGGTTCCCTTTCCACAATTGCAACCAAAGTAACAGTGGTTAAAAGGGATATAACTTCATTTAAAAACACCTCGGAAAAGAATTAATAACCAGATCAAAATATAACTAAGTGAAAATTTACTTATGCCTTGCAAAAGTATTCACACCCATTGGATTTTTACCCATTTTATTACATCACAAGCAGTATTTATTTATTTATCTATCTGAATTGTATGTAATGCATCTGCACAAAATAGTCTTAAATTTTAGAAGTGAAATAAGAAAAAAAAAAAAAAAAAATTGTGGAAATTAAAAAAATAAAAATAGGCATATGCATGTTTTCACTCCCTTTGTTATAAATCCCCTAAAAAGTTCTGGTGCAACCAATTACCTTCAGAAGTCACGTGCTTATTAAAATGAAGGCCATCTGTGTCACATGATCTGTCAGCATATGAGGCCCCAGAGGCTGCAACACCATTAAGCTAACCAAACACCACCTTGAAGACCAAGGAGATTTCCAAGCAAGTCAGAGACAAAGCTGTGGAGAAGTATGGTTATAACAAAATATCCAAATCTCTGATGATCCCCGAAGCTCCATCAAACACAGTATGATCAAATAGAAAGAACATGGTAGCACAACAAACCTGCCAAGAGTGGGCAACCACCAGAACTCCACCAGAACTCTGTCATTAATCAGAGATGCAGCAAAGATACCACATGTAACCCTGAAGAAGCTACAGAGTTCCCAAGGATAGACTGGGGTATCTGTCCATACAACCACAAAAAGCTGTACACTCCATAGAGATAGGCTTTATGGAAGAGTGGCTAGAAGGGGGGGGGAGACCCTTTAGCTCGTTTTGACTTTGCAAAAGAGGCATGACAGAGCCTCCCAAAATGTATGGAGAAAGGTACTGTGGTCAGATGAGACCAAAATTGAACTTTTTGGCCACCAAGAAAAACACTATTTCTTGGGCAAAACCAACACCTCGTTACTCAAAAGTCATCCCCACAGTGAAACATGGTGGTGGAAGAATCATGCTGTGGAAATGTTTTTCAGCAACAGGGACTGGAAAACTGGTCCGGGTCAAGGGGAAGATGGATGGAGCTAAACACAAGGATAGCAAAACCTTCAAACAGGACAATGACCCAGAGCATACTGCAAAAGCAACACTCAAGTGGTTTAAGAGGAATAATGTGTAAATGTATTGGAATGGCTTAGTCAAAGCCCAGACTTTAAACCAATTGAGAATCTGTGGTCAGACTCAAAGATTGCTGTTCACCAGCGGAAACCATTTAACTAGAAGGAGCTGAAGAACCGTGGCAAGCTCACAGAGACTTATCCAAAGCGAATTGCAGCCTTGGAAGGTGGCACAATAAATACTGACTAAGGGAAGGTGAATAGTTTGTTTCACAATAAAAAAAAAACAAACACCAAGTTTTTAAAGGCATGGTCTGTAAATGAAATGATTCAATCTCTTTGAATTCCAGGTTGCGAGATAACAAAATGTGAAAAATGCAGAGTGCATCTTATACTTTCGCAAGGCACTGCACATACGCGCACGCACGCACACACACATTATCCTTAACATCCTTACCACTAATACTGCTCATCCCGGAATTTGGACTGTTGTACAGGCTACTAGCCAACAGCTCATCTGAACCCCTCTAAGGAAACAAAAGATTTATTAGGAAGGGAGAACAAAAACCAATACAAAAATTAAAGTGGACTAATGTTTTACTTGTATTAATATTTGGACAAGAACGTGACTGACTTGAGCAAAAAGCATCAATAAAATACAATTATATTAAAGATTTTACAGCAAATCTACATGACACGTTTAATATTTTTTACTATGGAATGAACAAAAACATGTTTACATTAACTAAATTAGAAATCCACTAACATTCTTAACAAATCTCTGCCATTTTTAGTCAGGAATTAAAAAAAAATGTCAGCTTACCTTGACACCAACTGCAACATCACTGATGCTAAACAGAAAAAAAAAGAGAGGAAATGTTATTTTCAAAAAACGCTTTAAAAAAGTATTTAATTTGAACAACTTCAGTTGTTATTCGAACCAAAGAACTCACCACCAATGTTTACACTGTAACACTTGTACAACTAGTTCAGTCCAAACAGTTACACAATACCAAATATAAATAGTTTATTACTCTGGTGCCTAAATAGATGCAAAGAACAAAGATTGCAAGAAAGAAAAACAGAAGTCCAGCTGATATGCTGTGTCTTGCCATGGTTTAGATGTTATAAAATTTTAGTTAAAAAAGAGTTCATAGGATATCAGTGTGTTTAAGCAAAACTTATTTGTTGATGTTTATACTGACTGTAAGATCAGACTTTTTTTTATTCTTGAAACTATCCATGGATGACAGCTTTCGGACGGTCTCGTGATTTAATTTTAGTAAAAGGAAAGTGAAATCAGTCAAGAGTTGTTCGTGTCAGTAATCCTATTATTTATATATTTTTTTCTTTCTTTTTTGAATCATTTCAGTGGCATAGACTATATTCATGGATAGTTGGTTGGGTGTTTAACATCAAGTTAATACCTTAATCATTTTCATGGCAGAATGGATATTTTTTATAAAGTGTTACATAAATTATTTACTAGCAGAATTTGTATTATAATTTATGTTCTTTGTTTAATGGTACTTTATTTTAAATGAGAGTTATCTATTTTGTGAATTTTAAAAATGTTATTCTAGTCTTTGCTTTGGTTTTGTTAAAAATGACCACTACTGATGCTGGTATTGCCAATCTTTGTCGTTCAGTGTAATACATTGTGCATTTTGTTAGTATATGCTTAATAGTTATTTGTGCAGATCACATATTGGTGGCTGTTCTCCCATCACCAGGAGTGAATGTGTTAGCTGAGTATGGCCAATGCAGTATGTTGTGCATCTTCTTCCAGTCAGTGATTTTGGTCATACTTTGAACATTCATGGCTAATATAGTTTATTCGTTTGTTTCATTCATGTTAGTGCATAACTAAGAGGAGGGGGAAAAAAGTACTTTTAAATGACAGTGGTTTTTAAAAGTAAAAACGTAGTTTATTATGAATAAACATGAGAAAGTAGATTAAAACAAACTAATTGAACAAATAACTGTTTTATAATTTAAATTGAAAAGACAAGGACTGAGCCGAAAGACCATGTAATAGTTTATAGATAACATTCACAACCATTATATCTAAAAGCGTGTAATGTTATACAGGTTACCAGCAGTGTGTGTTGTAAAAGAAAAGACCAGTTTAGCTCTCTACCCAGGTAAAGCCGTGGTAAAAGAGCTTTATAGGCTTCAAGTGCGTTTTAAACAGTATTTTACTAACTAATCAAGCAGACTGTATCTTTTTGTGTTACCTAGATGATTGGAATGAAACATTGCTGGCAAATCCAAAAGCTGGGTTTACTTACAGTGTTCCTTTTACAGACCTAACATTTAGCTTGTGTAATATAAATTATTCAAATAATGCTATAAAGACTTTTATTTTAGTGGTGTAGATATAAATAACTTGACCAAAAAAAAAGAAAATCTACAGAAAAATTGATCCAAGGACCACATTAACTGGGATGGTTGAGGAAAGCAATCATGAAAAGACTGAACTTAATTAAAAATAAAAACAAAGAATACAGCCCATGTCGTGCAGGCAACACACTTTTGTAATTTTTGTTTTTTTTCTCCTAATAATTCTCCTAAGTGTGTATGCATATTAAAAAACAAATATGAATACATTATGTTGCCAAAACAGTTTGCTCATCTTCCTTCACAACCATATGAACTCTAACGGCATCCCATTACTAAGATGAAACTTTAGTCCCTCCATGGGTAAATTCACTTTGTTGACGGCAGCAAAGGGAGAGTGTCGCTTTGGAACAGAGGGCTTTATCTGGAGGGTTTAATGAAACATCCCACCTGCCAAATTACCAGATTTAACTTTTCGATAAAGTCTTTACACAGAGTTTAGTGTGTTAACCTGCACCCCCAACCACCTAGGTTCCCTCTCATCATTTTACAATTGTGTTATTGTACTTTCATCTCGAAATTTTAAAGTATTTTAAGTTCGTATTTTCCTGAATGTAAGTCTATGTAAAAGGTGAGAGAAACATTTTTTGATTTACGATATGTCCAAGATATTGACAGTAAAAAAAAATCCTTATGTGACATTTTGACCATTCTTTCAAAAGCACATTTGTGAGGTCAGACATGTTAAGAGAGTGCCTGGTTCATTCTTTGCTTTAAGGCGTCCCAAAGACAATGTATCGGCTCGTATTCATGCCGACAAGTTCGCCCACAAAAAACTTTCTGGTCTATGTTTTTGCTTATCTATAGACTTTGCTTTGTGCACTAGTGTGCCGTCATGTTGGAACAGGAAAGGGCCATTCACCAAACTACTCACAAAGTCGGAACCGACAGTTGACTGAGATAATTTTTACTACACTGGGCTCCTGAGAGCAAACCTATTCTTTCACAAATGTTTGTAAAAGCAATTTGCATGACTAGATGCTTGGCTCCTGTGGCTATGGAAGTGATTGGAGCATATTTTTCAATGTTTTTACAAATGAGTAAACACTACAATATGATGCAAGAATACATTAATTTACATTTGTTTGTTTTTTAACTCCCTACTGTCATCATGTATCTGGACAAGGACAACCAAATGCCCGGGTCTTACCCAAAGTAAGTACTCTAACACATTTGTTGGTGAAAAATACTGTTTAAAATATTACTGTTTTCTTGTAAGCATTCTAAAATAATTATCTTCAATCTATACTGCACTATAACCATTTTGCAAGTGTTTCATCTCAAAGGGAGATCGATAAGTGATCAGAGGAATCCCTGAAACGTTACATGTCGAATGTTTACAAGAGTTTCTGAATTGATCACAAATCGTTTGTTACTGGACAAAATCGCAAGCTTTACATTTTAACCACTGAAAATGTTTTACAGCATAAAATGGGACACAAACAAACATCAAGTTCATTGTTCATAACAGTCAGCGGTGTAGTAAACACACATGCTGCTGTAAACAAATTGATGTAACACAGCAAGCAACAATTACTATCAATAATAATAATTATACATTTTATTTATAAAGCACCTTTCAAGACACTCAAGGCCAATGTACAATAAAAAAAAACAGAATGCATCAGAGTAAAACTGTCAAACGACAGAAAAGAATATACAATTAAAACAATACAAATGAATGACAGGTACATAACTGTAATGGGAGCCTATTCAAGAGCTTAGGGCCAATGACACCAAAAGCTCAGTCATCTATAGTGCACAATTTTACAGATGGAACTATTAGTTCTGTAGTAGGCTAGCCAAGTATGTGGGGGCAAGACCATAGTAAGATTTCAAAACAAGCACTAGTATTTTATACTGCACTGGGAGCCAGTGACGATCCATCAACACAGGTGTAATGTGTTCCCAGTTCCCAGGACCTTTAATGGGTCAACACAAAGTTGCAAAACTTTGTTAATAACGTAATCTATTCAGAAGCCGATTGGGGAGACCATGTAACTGCATTACAGTAATCAATTCAAGATGTCACAAAGGCATGAACATAGTCTCAACCGCAGCAAAAGAAAGTAATGGGTGAATTCTTGAGATGTTTTTAAGATAATAAAAGGCAGTCTGGCATACATTTTTGATATGAGGCTTAAATTACATTGTTGTGTCAAAAATGACACCAGCAGAGGAAGAAACAACAAAACCCGGTATACAAAAAGGAAGATTACTGAGCTTCCTGGCAGTGACAGATGATGAAAACAGTATGACTTCAGATTTTGTGCCATTTCAGCTTAGGAAGTTTTTACTATCAGTTGAGGAGGGTTAAACAAAAAGTTAACTAAACGTAAAAAAAGCATTCAATCTTTATGTAAAAGTACCTGCGTGACCAATATTTAAATATCAAACGCACATGCTGCTATAAAAAAAATAGCAAGGTTTTAAACGACAACTTTCCTTATTCTCATCTCAGATATGTAGCCATCTCTAACAAGTGAAAGAAACCCAAGGCCCAGAGAACCCGCGCGCATGAGAACGCCACCGTTAGCTTCCATCCAATTAGCATCAGCTCCCAGCTAATGAGTTAGCATGCCGCAATTGTTTTTAATTCCCGATCGAGTCGTACAACGGTGCATTGTTTATGCACCGCATGCAAACAACAGAACGCATAGCCTTAAAACTTGACCATGCACAACACAATAAAAGATTGGTGAAGAAGAATATGCTTACCCGTCCATTACTATAGCTTTTCCAGCGCCACACGCAACAGCGCCAAGACTTCCACACAAGCTGACAAAATGGAGGCGGTCCCAGCTTCCGGAAATTCCCGGAAACCAACGAATTCACTGCGGACATGTGACCGACTACTGCTGTCTGAAACAGACCCCTGAACTCGTGCGTCATTCTGTAGTTCTTGTCTTGTCCATGTTTTGTACTTAGCTCTCAGCGTTGTTTGCAATGAGAAATGACTTATCTGTGCACATTTTCTCCTGTACATTGTTGGATTCTCCGAATGACAAGATGTAAACACACAAACGAATGGTATTTTACATCTAGTAAACAACACCACAGTATGACGACCGTATCATTTTTAATACGCCTACAATTTTGAAGGTTTACCCCAAACTATTATGGACATAATTTATGGATAAATTATGGAGCAAGTGGCAGTCTACTGTCAGATTCTCTTTACCTGTGGGTCTGGTGGAGGGATTAATAAACGAGGACTAAAGTTCACACTATGGTCACTTTATATCGTCTTAACTACGGGACACTTTATTTTTGACACTTGTCGACATTTACATACGTATATACAATACTTTAATGGTTATTACTGCACCACCATCAATCCTCATAGGCTTGATTGCATGTATTCCTTTTTCTTAATTGTAGTACTTTTGTTTTTATTTGTTCTAATTTATTATTGTATTATTACTGTGTTTTGTAGCTAATGGTTGCAGAATTTTCTCAGAGATAAAAGTATTCCATCCACCCACCCATCCCTGGTTATTCTATACCAAACTCTGCCATGCTATACAATGATATACTAATAAAGTATTTCATTTTAGATACTGATTCTAAATGTGTTTTAAAAGTAAAAATGACCAGCACAAAATAACATCTTTACATTAGTTATTACAAACTGTTAAAAAAATACTTTGGGTCACTTTGCATAAAATCAAACATTAGTTTTGGTGTGGAAAGAAATGTTTTTATTGTGGCACTAGGCAGATACACCCAGGACAGGGCGCCAATCCATTGCTGGGCACACACTCACTCACACAGCCATACACACAAACACACACTATACGGGGCAATTTAGAGCTTTCAATTTACCTTGTATCCATGTTTTTGAAATATGGGAGGAACCCGGAGGAAACCCATGCAGACCAGGGGAGAAGATGGAAACTCCACCCAGATTGCGATTCAAAACAGGACTCCCCAGCGCTGAGAGGCGAATGTGCTAACCACTAAGCCACCTTGCCACCTGTCATTAAATTGCGTTGAAAAAATCTAACACAGGCAAAGGAATGACTAAGGAATCAAACCCAGCGCCTTTGTGCTAGCTACTGCATCAATGTGCCACTGGAACCCACTATTCCTGAAATAGCTTGTTTGCTGATATTTCTTGCTAAGTGCAAATAAAACATGTCTAGTCTACACTATGTAAGTGACCCACCATATTAAAATCATTTAGCACAACAGATTTGGCTTTACACCAAATAAACTTATGCTATAAAGGTATTTTAACAAGTGTATAGTTCAATTACATTGGAGCTTTAGAAATAAATTATTACAATTTAAAATTATTTGGAAAATAGTGTGGGTAGAATTTTCCAGATAACAGATTAGAAGGTTTATTGCTCCTTGTTAGACTACAGGATTCCTTCCTGGCTTATACAAATGCCTATACAGTATATGCAGTTCATGTGATTTGGTATATGCTACACATCAAATGCTGAAAAATCACACATGGGAACATACAAGACTGATGCCGATTTTTTAGATCAGTAGCTTCTGGCTGGTTCAACTGACTATTCTGACAAACATGACACATGCTATTAGTTCATATTGTTATCATGTTTCCTTGGGTCTGCACAATTGCAGGCCCCAGGTGAAATTAGCGTCTGCTTATCTTTGAGGGCCTGGATTTTAATTAAAAATGACATTTCCCCAAATACATAGATGTTCTTCCAAGTCTGCCATATCTGAATTAGCTTACCAGAAACCTTTGAGCCAAAGGGAAAATAAGAAAACTGTCAGCTGTGCACCAAAACGAAAGTATTTAAAGCATGCCATATGAGAATCTCATGTAGATTTAACCACATGTAATTTGCCAGCAATATTTTTGAATCAAAGAAAAAATAACAGTATCCTCTGATAAAATCTTGCTTCAAATTAAGGCATACAATTATACAGTAACAAAACCAGAATATCATATTATTAAAAAGCTGTTCAATTTGTCAATATAAAAATATAAGTGTAATTAAAATATTTGATAGCCCACAATTATAATTATTTTCAACATTGGATTTTCAGTTTAAAAAAAAACAAATAAATAACCAACACTCCCTCCTACTTTTTCCCAATCTTATTAGCTTTAGGGGATCACCACAATTCAGAGCCTTTAATTTCTATCTTGATTTAACACATCAGTAAGTTATCAATCTATCTAAACTTTGATTTAGAACCACTGATGCAGCAATAAACAAAGGAATGTGCAATGATTGTAGACTGTTTGGATTGTTATTCATTCTCATGACTACAAATTTTAAAAAGAGCTGTCCACTATTTTTGGTATTTCATCTGTATCCTCCATATTGCTGCTTACTCACTCCAAACTCCTTGTGAAAAATGCAGTGAATAAAGAAGTGTTTTGTTATCTTACAGATCATGATTTAAAAAAAAAGTGTGACGCTGGTAAGCAGGTAGTGCAAACAGAATTTACAATATTATACTAGATGCTATGTCAATAGACTGAGGAGCTCAAAAGGCTAAGGGATTTGTGGAGAATTCAAATGTAACTCTTAGACGTGCAGTGCAGAAGTTAGATTGGCTGTGGGATAGTAAAAGTGAATTTGGCACACCACAGTGGGGACAGCAAACATGTTCACCACTGAAAAATACAAAAACTGAGCTGGCCCAATATGGGTTATTACAGATGAAGTTATGGAGGTTAAGTGGCAGTGACATTTATAATGTTAATACTACAAACAAAAAACACAGTCAAACAGGCTACAGTAACACCTGCTTTAAAAGGAATATCTATTAGTTATGTACAAACCCTGGCAAAAAGTATGGAATCACCAGTCTTGGATGAGCACTCATTCAAACATTTCATTCTGTAGAATAAACTCAGATCAAAAACATGATACAATATTAAGGTCATTCCAAAGTACAACTTGTTGGTTTTCAGGAACACTCAAAGAAATGAAGAAGTCAGTGAATGTTACTTTTATTGACCAAGCACTGGGGAAAAAAATATGGAATCACTCAATTCTGAAGAACAAAAATATGAAATCATGAAAAACAGGTAAACAAAAGAACATTCAAAATACATCACTAGTATTTAGTTGCACCACCTTTGGCTTTTATAACGGCTTGAAGTTTTTCAGGCATGAACATGATGAGTGACAAAGAGTATTCTTCATCAATTTGGTGCCAACTCTCTTTGATAGCAGTTGCCAGATCAGCTTTGCAGGTCGGAGCTTTCTTGTACACCAATTTTTTCAATTTCCACTACAGATTTTCAATTGGATTGAGATCTGGACTATTTGCAGGCCATAACATCGACTGAATGTGTCTTTCTTCAAGGAATGCCTTCACTGTTTTTGCCCTATGGCACGATGCATTGTCATCTTGAAAAATTCTCCAAACACCTGTTTAATTGAAGGGATGAGAAAACTGTCAAAAAAGTCGATGTAAATTTGTGCATTGATAGAAGAACTAACATCTCCCCAGTGCCTTTGCCTGACATGCAGCCCCATATCATCAAGGACTGTGAAAATTTGGTTGTTTTCTTCAGGCAATCCTCTTCATAAATCTCACTGGAACGGCACCAAACAAAAGTTCCAGCATCATCACCTTGTCCAATGCATATTCTTGACTCATCACTGAAGATAACTTTCATCCAGTTGTCCACAGTCCATGATTGCCTCTCCTTAGCCTATTGCAGTGTCAATGATGGTTTTCTTTTAGCTTTCCTGTATTTAAAATCCTATTTCCTTTAGGCAATTTCTTATGTTTTGGTCACATACATAGGCTCTAGCTTCCTCCCATTTCTTCTTTATCTGTTTAGTTGTACTTTTTCGGTTTTCAAGACAAATGGCCTTAAGTTCTTTGTCTTGATGCTTTGAGGTCTTTCTTGGTCTACTAGTATGCTTGGCTTTAACAACCGTTCCATATCCATGGTTATTATCCATTCCATATCTTGGATACAGCTGACTGTGAACAGCCCAAATCTTTAGCAACCATGCCTGAACAGTGACCTTCTTCAAAAAGTTTCACAATTCTCTCATTTGTTTCAAGAGACATTTCTCTTGTTGGAGCCGTGGTCCTTGTCCCAGCCCTCCAAGGTGTCATGACTGCAGGTGTTTTTTTGACTGCACACTAGAGAACAGATCTAATCTGAGGCAGGTGTCCATTTAGAGAAAGAAAATTGACTGGGTGTGTCCCTATTTTCTTCATTCAATTTGAGTAATTCCATACTTTTTTCCTCAGAATTGATTGATTCCATATTTATTTCCCTGTGCTTGCTCAATAAAAGTAACATTTCTTTTAGTGTTTCTGAAAGCTTGACCTTATTACTTCCTCATTTTTTTGATCTGAGTTTGTTCCACAGAATAAAATGTCTGAATGAGTGCTCATCCCAGACTGGTGATTCCATACTTTTTGCCAGGGGTTGTACAAAGTGTGAAGTATGTAAAACTTTGATAAAGTGTTTTTATCAAAGGTGTGGCATTACAAATCATTTGTACTCAAATGTCCCCATAATTTAACAAGTGAAAATGTTTGGTCCTTTATTTTGAGTGCCCAGCACAAAGAGTCATCTTTGTGTAATTGGGGAGGATTTAAAAAAACACTCATTTTCTAATTTGAGAATGCTCACTAAACACCAGTTTAGGGGTCCTTTGTTCTTTAATAAATGCAGTTACTTCAGATTCACAATGTGAATAAATGTCAAACAATGTAATTTTTTTCTGCTGAACTAGCATTCAATAAAAAAACATGCCTAGTTCAATCAAATTAAAAGAATTGTGTACTATTCAAGGGACATTGTGGGACATAATAAAAGCACCTGCAGGTACAATTGCATTCCATTAGTAATAATAAGGAAGATTTCCATAAATGTAATGCACAGGTGCATCGAGGTGAAAAGGGAGAAATCATTAATGCTAATTGCTTGTAATTTGGAAAGTTGAGTTTCTCTCTTAATTTTGTTTCTAAATAATTAAATGAAAGTGCATGTCAACTGACAATGCTAAAACTTGTAATCCCAGTACAAATAAGTTGCGAAGTAAACAAAGCTCTCAAGGTTTTGTTATCCAACATTATGGGCACATTTTCCCTCTTTGTATAAAGGTTTCTTAAAACACAAAAAGTTTGATTTTTATTTTTAGTTCTAGTGTGCGTTTACTGATAACATTTAACCGTAGTAATTTAACTGTTTGTTAGTCTTGCCCTAAATGATTCGTAACCTAAGATTTAAGTAAATCTTTATTAATTTCACTTTTAAACAAATCCTGGAAACATAGGGGAGAGAAATATATATATGTATATACAGTTTATATGAATAATGCTTCATGCTAAATGTCTCATCATCTACAAAAAGACCACAAATAGTGAAACTGTACACGCACATTAAATTATGAAATTATTATGATGGTTTATAAAAATTAAAAATAAAAAAAACTGTTACATTTATATTTTAAATTTATAATTCATTAAGCTGCAGAATTGCTGAGTACATCAACAAAAACAACTTCAATATTTAGTAAAATTTAAGTGTGATCTAAATTTCTGACATTTGACTGATTTGATTTAATAATAAGCTTTTATAGGATTTAATAATAAGCTTTTATGTTGCTGTTGTCTCTCATCTCTTTATATAGTCCCTATATCATAATTATATACTGGGACTAGTGTTATGGGTTGTTTCCCCATGTCCATCCAGGTACAAACATTTCAGGTGCTGTGCATATTCACCCAGAACAGGGCATCAATGTGTTGCTGGGCACTCACTCACACAGTTATACTTTATAGGGGCAGTTTAAACCAGTAAATTTACCTTGAATAAACAGTAACAAGGAAAAAATTTGAAACTCAGACCTGGATCCTCAGTGTTAAAAAGCGAAAGTGCTAACCACTAAGCCAGTATGCCGCCCAGATTGCTGCAGTAATACAAATCTAATTTCAATAAATTGTTATTTATTTCATCATTTGTAAAAGACAAGCCATTGTGATAAATTACAGTTTTCATACTACATTGAATCTAAAATGAAGTACAAGAGTGGCATTTAAAGTTCAGCTTTGGATAAATATTATGTTATTTAAAATTAACATAAATTAATAATAACAACTTAACAAAAACCTTAAGTTTGCAAAATTTCTTGAAGATAAACTGAAACATTTCATTGAGGTTAAAAGATGTCGATAAAATGTCATGCAGTATCCATGTCTAATTTAAGGTGCCCAGGTTAAATGTAACAGGTAACATCTGCCTTAACGCTACAGTAAAATTAAATTCATAAATCCAATTCAAATAGACATACATTAAACATTTAGACATGTCGTCTGCAATGTCTAAATCATCCTGCCAGTCACTGTTGAATGGGGCCCTTATTGTAATTTCCTGCTTACAATGTCTTTCCAAACAATATTATTCTTTTGATTAAATCTAATAAAAACTACTCAATTAAACTACTTCAACAAATTTTCTGAGGCTTGTTATTGGTGTGACTTGATATTTAGAGAGTGTGATGCACACATGGACCACATTTTCATATTAATTGTGTTAGGACTATAATACATAATCATATAATCTGCCACTAAAGGTTACTTTAAAAATGGCAAGCATAATGATACTGAGTTTAATTTACAGCATGCTTCACCTGGCTTAAAGGCAAATTCCTAATTTAAGAGAGAAAAAAACACCAAACAAAACAACTTTCTCATTACCCAAATATAAGTTTTCCTTGTGCACAATAGCACTAACCACTCTTGGCCACAAATCACTGGAGTTGCTAGCACAAACCACATAAAGGTGGTGAGGGCTTTTTCTTATTCTGCACAAGGCCATTCACAGTGCAATTTTGCACCCCAACAACAGCCTACTCGTTTCTTGTACCGATTAAATTGCAATGCTACTTGCAAATATATATTTATCAAATGATTTCTAACATATTACTATCTTGGCAATGAAAAACGTAAGTGCACCATCAACAAAAAACAACCTAGACAATATTCAACAGTCAGACGTTTATTGCTATTTTGGCAGTGAATTGTTGACACAGACGCATGGCCCTCCACTTGTTACGCACACATGGACATGCAGCAATGCAAAAACCTATTAGTGCATGCCATTTGGCAGCTATGCAAACTTCGATATCAACAATAAACAGAATACAAAAAACAAAAACATTACTCTGCATTAACAAATTTTTTTTCTATTGCATTAAATAGCAATCCTTACCAGGCTCTTTAAGGAAACAGGAAGTGACACACTAATTGGTTTATAGAAATATGTTAAATTACTGTGGACGTCATGGATGGGAACAGTAGAACGTGATCAAACAGATGGGATGTTGCCTTGGCCTATTCTGATAGCTAAGCTGTCTTGGTGGAGTGACCACACCTGGCAGATTGTGATCCAGGATTATATTGTTCAGGCAATGCTGACACCTGTGTAAATAACATATTCAAGCATTAAACAAAAGGGCAACCGAGACAAAGGCCTAAACATAGTTATTTACACAGATTTGGACTAAGTGTGGGTTACACTATTTTTGTTAGACACGCCAAAGACTACTACAATTTACGCCCGGGACTTATAAAAGTGTGTGAAGCACTTAGTTTTTACAGCCTTAAATTAAACAGTAAATGTAAATGATAAATGGTTTCACTCAAAAGCTTTTTAATTTACACATAATTGAGCCTAGAAAATTATAGTACTGCTGTTGACATCAAAATGAAATCCAGGTCTTATATTGGTTCAAAACTCCGCAACCCGACTCGTGTTCAACCAGCCAAAGCACATTCATTTCACTCCACTACACATCTCACTCCATTGGCTTCCTGTAGCTGCTTGCATTCAGTACAAGGTACTGACCCAGGCCTACAGGACAGTTGCTGGATCTGCCCCCTCTTACCTTCAGTCCATCTTTACAAAATACACCCCAACTCGTTCATTGGGCTCCAGCGGTGATTGTCGCTTGGTGATTCTAACTCACCGAGGCGCTAATTCTCCCTCTATTTTATTCACCACTGCTAAATGGTGGAACGACCTTCCCAACAACATCCATAATGCTGAGTCTCTAAAAACTTTCAAGAAACTTCTCAAAACCTTTTCCACAGACACTTGCTATTAAAAAAAAAACCCTGATGTACAGGGTTGATGGTATTACTGTGTAGCTGTTTTTTCTTAAAACTACTGAATTGTGTTGTTATTTCATTTGTAAGCTTTGGATAAAAGCTTCTGCTAAATGACTAAATGTAAATGACTAAATGTTATGTAACATTTTCCTTCTACCTTTTGTTAAGAACATGGGGTTTCTCTTCATGTTAAGCTGGTTTACAATCACCAGCAGAAGACAGATTTACTGGTGCATGATACATTTTGAAGACTCTATTTATGTAAAGCACAAGATATTTTTAATTTAGGACCTAAAAAAAGATTTATAGCGTACCAAATAACTTTCCCATTGTTCATGAACAAAATGGAAATAAAACATTGGAGAATTACAGCAATATTTTTTTAGAAATGGGACTTGGGTGTGGGAAATGGATAAATGACCCAAAACAATTCTCACATTGATTTGTCGCTTGTTGCTCTGGGCTGTGTTGCAGTTTCTTTGGTCTGTGCAGCTACTCTGGGCTTTAATGTTGCGACTCTAAGCTGTGGTGCTGCTCTGGGCTGTGTGCTACTTCTCTGAGCTATGATATGTTCTGTCTACTTCTGCTACTGTAACTCTGCAATTTATATTTGTTTGTTGCACTATAATTCTGCTTTGTGTTGTGCTGTTGCACTGGGCTGTAATGTTGCACTGGCCATGGTATTACATTGTTACTCTCGTTTATTACACTTCTGTGACTCTGGGCTGTGATTATGACTATGATTCTGTTTTGGGCTGTGGAGAAATTTTAGGCTTTACTACTTTGTACTATTATGTTAATCTGGAATGCATTGGTACTCTGAGTTGTGATGCTACAATGGATCATGATGCTTGTATGGTCAGTGATGCTAAAGCTCTGAATGTGTTTATCTGACTCTAAGATTTACAGTTCAGTTAGGTTGCAGCACTAGTTCTTTTGCTCTGTATTTACAGAAGTTTATTTGCCTTCCGGCGGCACGGTGTAACCCCTGGGCCATCTGTGGCGTCATCACCACACAGGATGATGAGAGGTGTGTCACCGGAATTTTAGTTATGTT
>JAOUQT010196005.1:0-17938 GCA_025769995.1 Xyliphius kryptos
GTGTGTGTGTGTGTGTGCGCCCAGGGATGGATTGGTGCCCTGTTCTGGGTGTATCTGCTCAGCGCCCGAGATGTTCTCCCCTGGATGGGCATGGGGAACTCCACCGCGACCCTAGTAGAGGAATAAGTGGAAGATAATAGATGGATGGATGTTTGTATTGTTACTGGATTAACATTATTACTATTATTTCTTCTACTACTGCTACTACTACTAATAATAATAATAATAACAAAAAAATGTGGATTGTTTTTCACGTAGATACTGCACTACATTATCTCCATGGAGCTAAAGTCAGTATTCTGTCAGTTGATTCTGGCTGTAAATTTTTTCTATGTTTAGATTATAATCATTATCTAGTTGAATGCTCTGAGTACAGGCCAGTTTAATTTACTTTGCAATAGAAGTCAGGTTTGGAAGGAACATGGTCAGTAACTCTGCGTATTTAGACAGTTTGGGTAATTTATGTGTTAACTGACTGGTATTAACGACCCATCATATCCTTAAAAAGTAATCATGCCTTTATACAACCTCCATAAACTTGGACCATTACCGCAATGACAATGCAGGCTTAAATGGATTTTTTGACCCCTTATGAACAAAACATTTTCATAATCTTTTTCCAAAATCCATTATGAATTTTCTCCTGTTATGAAACTAAGGCACCTGGCACCTACAGTCAGAACCACTAAGATACCATTTTTCTCATTGTAATCCCTGATGTAATTTAATATATTGCACTGCTGCTGCTTTCAGGTGTTTAGTTGTCATGGAGATCCTCATATAGAATCTTTTTGGAAAATATTTCAGTGGCATGTGTTTACCTTTTGAGGCATAATAGAGGGGTTAGTCGATATAAAGGCATAAATGGTAGCAGGGCAGTGTCCAGTGATGTAAAAGTGACAGCAAGATGACAGCAAGTGTTCCTCAATAGCAACTTTCCAGAGCAGCATTGTGGGGCAGAGTGTCAGGGTACCATACCTTATAATAATAGTAATGTGTGTGTGCTTTCGTTTAGTCATGTCCAACCCTTGAATACTATATAGGCCACTATTACAATTATTCTTATTCATGGTTAAGTTTTTTGTTGTTGTTGTTGATTTTTTTTTTTGAAGAAGAAGATTACTAAGTCTTTTCATAACCGTGTCCTTAATGATAAAGTATGGTAATTAATAATACATAACATAACATTCAATTTGTTATCAAATGACCAGTATTTAACTATAGCAGTATGAATTGTAAGCATTAATTAAAATGATCATAAATTTAGATTCAGTAAGCATTTTAAGTAGAATGCTGAATTCTTTAGAACTGTATGGCCCAGTGCTTCCATCTGCTGCCTCTACTACAAAATTGAAAATGTTTAAACCTGAAAACTAAATTGGACATAAATCTGTGTATAAACTGGTATGCTTTTATTAATTAAATTTACATAATTTGGTCAACTAAAATATCTAACTAATATATGAAAAAAAATACTGTTAATTTATAACAAACAAAAATAAAAGCTTAATGTGTTGTACTTCTGTTTGAAATCATTTTAAGAAATAATCAACTTTTGTTAACGTCACGTTATTAACACAGTTCGTCTTAGCTTTTTAGCATGTCATGAAATAGCCTGAATTTTTCTGTTTAAGTCAAATAATAATTTATCAAATGTGCATATTTGTTGTTTTGTGTTGTTGGTTTTCGTTTTAAGTAAGTTATTAAACTACCATGTTTAGAAAAGGACCTTTAATTACGTGCACTGAGGCTAATCACAACCTAATCTGCTAAACCGCCCTCTTATTACTGCCTACATTTCCCACAAGTCAGCGCGGAAGTCAACTGTCATAGTTGGCACGTAAACAAAGTTAGAGGAAGCGCCCGTGTGGAACTCACCATAAGCAGGTTTGTGAACTAAATCAAATGTTTTAGATGAAGTAGTGCTGTCTAATTATGTAGCGCTGACACCATTTAATACAAAACATTCTGTATGAAACCACCGAACAGACAGGGCGGCCATGGGCTAGTTTGCTTAATCCTTTGAATGGTACTGTACACGGGGGAAGTTAGCTACTGTTAGCCAGCTAGCTGTTGGAGTTAAAACCCCACAGACCTCCTTCATACAAAACTCAGCAAACCTGTCGAATAATGCACAGTTATGTGCGCGTTTAATGTGTTTGTTAACGCGACTTATTGATAAAATTCGTGTAATTCCTGCCCACCCTGGTTTTAAACGAATTACGTGTTTTAATTCGGTATGTGTCTGGTGTTAATAGTCTGTTGAGCTCCACAAAAACCACATTTGTAAAAAAGTAACTCAAACATCATATACACAAGAGCCTTAGCATTACAGATAGTATACATATATCGTAGAACGCACTATGCAAAAAGATAAAATACAGAAGGACAACTAAATAGGGATTTAGCCTTATTGACACTCTGGTCATTTCATGGCAATCACAATGGAAGACGTTTTATTTTTTTAAACACTGCTGACAATTTACATACATACATATGTTCATATGATTACTTTGCACACTATACATTATTATTTCATTCTAATTGTTGATTTCTACACTGCCATCCATTATCTTCTGCTTATCCCTCTATTAGGGTCACGGTTGGGTTTTCCGTGCCCATCCAGGGTAGGGCATCTCAGGCGCTGGGCAGATATACCCAGGACAGGGCGCCAATCTATTGCTGGCCACACACTTACACATTTACACATAGGAACACACACTATACAGGGCAATTTAGAGCATTCAATTTATCTGGAATCCATGTTTTTGGACTGTGGGAGGAAACCCACCCAGATCAGTATTCAAACTGGTAACCCCCCGGCGCTGAAAAGTGAACGTGTTAACCACTAAGCCACCATGCTGCCATTCATCTCAATAAGCTCAATTGCATTTATTGGTTCTCACTACTATTACTAATATCTTTAGTATACTATTATAACTATTTGTACATTTTTATTTGTATTTTTTTTTTGCTGCTACTGGTTGTTAAATTTCCTCCTGGATAAATAAAGTATTCTTTCTTTTGTTTTTTTAACTCCGGAAAATTAATCTTTGGGATATGTGCTCCTTTTAAAGTGGAGGGCGGTTTAAGACAAGGCTTTGTGCTATCGGGCATGTTGTATTCTCTGCATGTTATAGAACCTCTGCTTTGTATGTTAAGGAAACATATGTCTTGTCTTCATATACCACAAAAAATGCAGCATTGTGGGTGTCAGTATACACAAATGAGCTGGTGGTACTTTTTTTAACTTACAGAACGATGTAAACATTTTGGTTGATGTTTTAAATGATTTTTAGCACTTTATCATCTGCCAATGTGAACTGGGCCAATAGGGGCGCCGTTTTAATAGGAGACGAATGGTGGGGGATCTGTACTTTCTGATGGACTATCGTGGAGGACAGGCGGATTTAAGTATCTTGGGGTACAATTGGGAGACTGCAAGTGAGTAAAAAAAGAAATAGGAGAGCATAATCGAAAAAAAGTGAGTGACGTCTAAGTAGATGGTCATGGCTAGCACCTCAGATGTCAAAAAAATAAATGTGTGTATTACTAGTACAGCCAAAATCTAAAAAAGACAAGAGATGATGCAAATAATGAAGTAAATAGTAATATGAAGCTGAAGTAATAACATGGAGTTTTTTTATACAGCGCAAATAAGGGACACAAATAAATGTATTGACACCACTAAATCATTAACCTCAGATGTTTATTTTTTATACACTCTATTTACCACAGATCTAGAATTTCAAGTATGCTTGCCACTTTGTGGAAACACTTATGTAATGGTCCATTTGTTTGGTTGCACTTTATTGTTTTGCATTACAATGCACACTTCACCTTTTATTTAAATATATACATGCTGCATAATTCACCATCAATCTGCCCACAAATTCCTTGTATGTGATTTTTTTTATTTTTATTTTTATTCTTTATTATTTGTCGCATATTGACTTGGCTATGTGCTTTATGCCAGGTTGTGTTGTTATTATTATTATTATTATTATGTATCTGCTACTGGCTGTTAAATTTACTTTGGGATTAAAACAAGTATACTGTCTATTTATCGATATACTTTGTCAAATAAATCTGATTCTGATTGTGTCCCAGTCAAGTTAATTTTGTAAAGGTATCATTGGGTTGGTATGGTGTAAAAGACCTTGACCTCAAATCTGTTGAAACCCTGGTTAAACTAGAACCCGAAAATGGAAAGTGGGCCACTTAATTACTAAATAAATGTAAACATTTAACATTAAATAAAATTAAGGATGCCAACCTTATATAATTAATTATAACATACACAATGCTTTATGTGTTTACTTCTTTAGACAAGATGAAACGTTGAGCCAATATGAAGTCATAATAACGCAACGCAACGCATCGTGCAGTGACGTGAAAGCAAAGGCAGGATGACTGAGTGCTTCCTGCCCCCCAACAGCAGCCCTGCAGAGCAGCGGCGTGGGGCAGAGCATCAGGGCGTTGTACCTCGGACACCAAGCTCAGAGGAAATCAGCCCCACCAAGTTTCCAGGCCTTTACCGAACAGGGGAGCCCTCACCTCCACACGATGGACACCACCACCACCACCATCATGAGCCCCCGGATGCAGCCTCTGATGATGATAAGGAGCACAGCAAGAAGAAGAACAAGTTTAAAAAGAAGGAGAAACGCAGTAAGCTTTTACACTTTTTAAAAATATTTATATTCTGTGCCATTTAGATATTACTTACTGCATATATACTCCTTGCAATGTTCCAGTTTAGTATAATCATAATAATAATAATAATAATAATAATAAAATAATAATAATAAAATATTAATAATAATAATAATACATTTTATTATTGCATTTTATATTTCAAGGAAATCTCAAAATTCTAGTTTATCTTATAATTTAGCTTTAGTTCTATAATTTTGTAAAATGCTTAAATAGGACAAAATGTCTAATGTCATTATACAGTGAAATTGTAAAACTACTTTCCAGTGCAAGCATGTTTTTTAAAAGAAAAGAAAATGACATAACTATTAAATTGAAACGGTTTTAAAACAACTATAGATGCACATTAACAGACATTAAGTAAAGAAGTTAAGGTGTTATATAAAGGGGGATGTATATCCCATGCCCATCCAGGGGAGAACATCTCAGGCACTGGGCAGATCACCAGGACGGAGCACCAATCCATCACTCACTCACACACAAACACCCTATACGGGGCAATTTGGAGCATTCAATTTACCTGGAATCCATGTTTTTCGTCTGTGGGAGGAAACCGGAGAAAACCCACACCCACACGGGGAGAACATGTGAACTCCACCCAAAACAGGATTTGAATCTGGAATCCTGAAGCGTTGAGAGGTGAACGTGCTAACCACCAAGCTATCGTGCTGCCCAAAAATGTTATCAATAATAATAAATATTGCACAGTGGATGGTAGAGATATTCACAGTACCTAGATTCAAATATTATAGCGCAGTATAATGAGGTCTGGAGGCTGTAAAGAGCGCATGTATAAGTTTAGAGTTTTTATGGCTTGTGGGAAGAATCTGTCTTTGAGTCTATTTGTCTTTGTCCTGATGCACCTGTACCACCTTCCTGAGGGTAACAGGTTGAACAGTTGCTTTGCTGAGGCAGCGGACGGTGTAAATATTCGTCAATGTGGGTAGAGGGCAGCTGAAGATCCTTTGTGCTGCTTTTACCACTTGTTGAAGCCTCATTCTGTCTGCCATGGTGCACTTGCCGTATCATACTGTAATATGGTTTTTCAGCAGTCTCACAATTGACGAACGAACAATAGAATGTAAGTAGCAGGTTGGAATATAAGTTGTTTTTCCTGAGGATTCTGGAAATGTAGCCACTGCTGAACCCTCTTGGTGACCACTGTGATGTTGTAAGTACGTGAGGTCTCAGTCCTGAAATGTGTCCTACCAATGTCGTTTCGTCAGCGAACTTGATAAGGTTGTTGCTGTGGGTCAGACAGAACAGGAGGGGGCTCAGCACTCAGCCCTGTGGAGAGCCTGTGCTCAGTTTGTGGGAGGAAGTGTCGTGGGGGCCAGGTCCCACAGTTTGTGGTCGGTTTGATATAAAGTCCTTAATCCATGCGCGTAAGAGAGATGGGAAACCAGTATTTTGTAATTTGGTGACAAGTGTGTCCGGGATGATGGTGTTAAATGCTGAACTGAAATCCACGAACAGCCTCCAGGTATAGCTCTGCTGTTTCTTTAGGTGACTCAGTGCAGTGCGGTGAGCTATAGCAATGGGGTCTGCTGTGGTCTGTTCATACTGTATGCGAACTGGTGGGTGTTGAAGTCTGGGAGGAGATACTTAATGTGCTGCAGAACCAGTCTCTCAAAGCGCTTCATGATTACCGGAGTGAGGGCCACAGGACAATAGTCATTTAGGTTGGAGATGGGGGACCTCTATGGCACCAAGATTTTATGGCTGATTTTAGGGCCAGCAGCCCTATTTAAACTGTTATTAGTGATAAACACTGCTCTTGGTTTTTACCTTTTTTTTTTATAAATATGGACAAAATTATTTATATTTGATGTCCAAAACACATTCTAAAAACATTTTTATTTTATATATTAATCAACATATAATTCTTTTATTCAACCTGTTCTAGGTTTGTATTATTTACTTTTTTGTTCTGCTTCAGCTTGAAAAATGTGAGTCATAACTACACAAGTAAAAATTAATTGATGTATTGCTGTGGTAACCACACCTCTCTGTGCTTGTACCAGCACTTAAAAAATACATTTTTGGGAGGGGGGTTTCTAAATTTTTGTCCAAACTAAAAGCTCAGGTTCCCTTCCACAGAACATTATGGTAGTAGGTAAAGCAATTATATTAAATTATGCAATAATTATTGCAGTTTTGCAGTTATATTATTTACCTGTTTTTCCGGTATCCATGATTGCCCTTAACTGATTTTTCTCTGATGATGGGCCATTTATTTAAAAGACAGATCTGGAATGAGAACAAGCCAGTTACACACACACACACACCCCACACACACTTGTCTAAGAGTACAGGATGAGACCTGGCATAGACCTGCTGAAAATGAAATATAAACAGTGGAACTTGACTGGAGCAAATTAGCAATATGATCCTGTGGATCACCTAAGCCGTGATTTATACCCATTGCTATTACATACTGCTCCTTGCGCTGTTTGTTGGCCATAGTCTAGCTGGGTTTTTTTTAATGATCTTTGTTACAAACATGATACTTAGTGTATTAAGTGACATATTTTTCTAAGGGCCGGTATTTTGGCTGTCAATGCTGGGGATCCCGGTTTGAATCCCGATCTGGGTGGAGTTTCCATGTTCTCTGTGTCCGCATGTCCTCCTACAGTCCAAAAAAATGGATTCAAAGTAAACTAATTGCCTAAAATTGCCCCATATAGTGTGTGTGTTTATTGTGTGCCCAGCGATTAGATTGGCGCCGTGTCCTGGGGGTATCTGCCCAGTGCCCAAACCGTTCTCCCCTGAATGGGCATGGGGAATTCCACCTACCCCGCGATACTAGTAGAGGATAAAATGAAAGATAATCAATGAAAATTACTTCTGAGATTATATTTACATTTGGTGATTTAGCAGATGCTTTTATCCAAAGCGACTTGC
Source organism: Xyliphius kryptos (assembly GCA_025769995.1). Classification (NCBI taxonomy): domain Eukaryota; kingdom Metazoa; phylum Chordata; class Actinopteri; order Siluriformes; family Aspredinidae; genus Xyliphius; species Xyliphius kryptos. Next base: position 7,621 of record JAOUQT010196005.1, read on the forward strand.
AAGTATCCCACTTTAAAGTTGAGGTCAGAATACAGGGTTACATACAGAATCCCTGGAGCAATGAGGTTTAAGGACCCACATTGGTAACTTTAGTTTACCTGAAATTTGAACCCACAACCATTAGCTTGGCTACCACACCCTCCACATGAGCCAGTACTGTTTAAGGTCTCGATGGGCATGTGCATTTACTATTGATTTGTATGCTTGGAGATTTCCCCTGATTTACTATGTCAGTTTATAACCGAGGTCACCAACATGGTGCCCACGGGTACCAGGTCACCTGCAAGGACCACGAGTCGTCCGTGAGTCTGTTCTAAAAATAGCTCACCATGGCGACACTTACCGATGAGCTGCATCTTATATTGGAGCTAAATTAGCAGGTGCAAGTAAGGAGTATAAAGGAAAACATAATTCTTACAGTAAATGGGAAGAAAATTTTGTGTTTTTCCTGCGTGTGTCACGTGATGTCTCCCATAGTAAAAATCATAAACAGCATCCTGAGCAAAACCGCACAGAACATTCAAGGTTTTATTGCAGGAGCTGTCAGCTGAATATGGTATTCATATTTATCAGTTTCCTACTTTGTTAAACCATTGTTAATAATTATTGTGAGAAATCACATGATCAGTGTCTTCACACAGATGTTTATAATTATCATTTATAACAACAACATATAATTAAAGGTGTATTGAGCGAATGTGTTATTTCAGAAGTGTGTATCATACAGGTAGCCCTTTCATTAATTGGTACCCAATTAGAAGTAGCCCTGTGTCAAAACGGTTGGTGACCGCTGGTTTATTATCATATGATCTTAATAAGGTGAAAAAAAAGTCTCTTAGATCATACTGAGAAATATTTATGAATTAACAGTTCATATAAAGGGTTTGGCAAAAAGTTCAGAACCATGACTAAGCCTTCAGTAGATACTCCTTGATTTCCTCATTTGTTAATTGTGAAATTTAAGTATGTGGAGCAAAAAGTAGGTGTGTCCAAACTTTTGACTGTGTATCTGGGCATGGTTTCTGTTTTTTGTTGAGAGTTTCACCTTTTGTTTTTTTAAAATGTTAGTTGAGTGTTGAGTCTTGTAAACAGCTTTTGTAAGATCAAAGTCAGTATTAATTAGTAGTCATTTACAGTTGCTTCCCATTATTCTAAAATCCTTCCAGTTCATCACTTCACACTGAAGTAAAATTAAACAATATGTCCCTTTGATATCAGTATTTACATGTAGCACCACCTGTGTCTGATATTTATCTTGCATCCCCACAGCTCCACAGAGAGTAGACTATTTTCCACCCACTCTCTATATTTAGGCAACCTATTGCTGGCAAGCAGGAAGTGATGGACAGTTTTAGGACACACCCTGTCCTATGTGGGTGTGTTGTAGTGGTAGAGCAACATCTTTTCTTCAGTTAGAGGCTCTCAAAGGAAGCAGGCTTATAACCACAGAATAATGGGCTTTGATCGCAGTTAAGAGTGAAGTTTGCTAGAGTTCACTTTACTTTAGTGGGTGTCATTGGGCTAAATATGGAAAGCTAAAAAGAGAACGAGTGCAGCCAGCTCTTGGGGAATAGCACTAAAATGTGAATTGACCTCTTTTAAGAAGTTTTTTGTGGAGAGTGGAGAGATGTAGCAGGAGAGATTTTTTTTGCAGCTTTGGAGCTAGACTTTTGAATTACAATTTCTCTCTTTTCTACCTTTTTTCAACAACTCTCCGATTTTCTGTCTTTTTGTAGCTGAGGGCTATGCTGCCTTTCAGGAGGACAGCTCGGCAGATGAAGCAGAGAGCCCATCCAAGATGAAGCGCTCCAAGGGCATCCATGTTTTTAAAAAGCCTAGCTTCTCCAAAAAGAAGGAGAAGGAATTTAAAGTGAAGGAGAAAGGACCCAAAGAGGAGAAAGCCAAAGACAAGAAGTCCAAGGATCTAACAGCGGCTGATGTGGTCAAGCAGTGGAAGGAGAAGAAGAAAAAGAAGAAGCCGAGTAATGCAGAGCAAGAGCCAGTTATGGTGGAGACTCCAGCTATTAGACCAATTTTTGGAGCCACTTTATCTGAAGCGGTCAGAAGGACTGCACTCTATGATGGCTTACAGCTACCTGCCGTTTTCCGTGAGTGCATCGACTACATCGAGAGCTATGGCATGAAGTGTGAAGGCATCTACCGTGTCTCTGGTGAGTCCTGTTGTGTGTTCATCAACTACTGTCTTTGGTAGTCTAGACTTAAAACTTGAAAACAGAAATTCACTGATATTGTTACTAGTGGTTGGAACCTTCATGGCTCACTATTTTTACATTAAATTTATTAGGTTTCAAATAAATCAACAAGTAAATAATTAGCCTTTACTGAGATACAGAAATAATATATATTATATGACAATATTCTGTCAATGGAACAGTTACTCCATAAAAAGTCAAATGATGTGCAATAAGAGCAACTGTAATAAGTCTAATGCTGAATGTGCAGGTCGTGTATATTTACTATTAAATAAAGCCTACAAAAACACTGACCTCTACAGTAAAACTTGTTTAATTTAGGAAATGTTTATATATTAAAGAATATAAAATCATATATTGAATATGTTACAAACATCCATCCATTATCCTCCACTTATCCGGGGTTAGGGTCATAGACTAAAGCTCCAGACATGGGGAGAACCTGCAAACCTGAGACTGTTTGCTTTAAGTTTGACTTAAGCTTGTTTTCATGAATAGATTGCACTTTATGGAAGTGTTTTTATTGAGATATACTGTACATATTTAACTCCTAATTATTTGGGTCCCCCTGTTCTCTTCTTATCCTAGGAATGAAGTCCAAAGTTGATGAACTGAAAACCGCATACGATCGTGAGGAGTGCCCATGCCTGGAGGAGTATGAACCACATACAGTGGCCAGTCTGCTAAAGCAATATCTGCGTGAGCTGCCTGACAACTTACTTGGCCGTGATCTGGTACCACGATTCGAGGACGCATGTGGACGAGCCAGTGAAGCTGAGAAGCTGCATGAGTTTCAGAGACTGCTGACAGAGGTCCCTGAGGGAAGCCGGCTGCTCCTGGCATGGCTTATTACCCACATGGATCATGTGATTGCACGTGAGGCTGACACGAAAATGAATATCCAGAACATCTCCATCGTTCTCAATCCCACTGTTCAGGTGAGGGTTCTTCAAACAGTAAACTCTCTTTAGAACAGATACTTGGGGTTATAAGTTACAGGATCTTAACTGGGTATAGTTGGTAAACTTTATAGGTGTTTTTAGCATGGAGTGGGACAAAAAAGTATTCAGTCAGCCACTGATGATTGTACGTTGCAAGTTCTCCTATCAAATAGATGAGGGAGGTCTGTAATTTGCATAATAGGTACGCTTTAACTATGAGAGACAAAATGCAAAAAGAATCCAGGAAATCACATTGTAGGGTTTTTAAATTATATATTTGTAAATTATGGTGGAAAATAAGTTTTTGGTCAATAACAAACATTCAACTCAATAGTGTTACATTATCCTTGTTGGCAATGATCGAGCTCAAACATTTCCTGTAAGTCTTCACCAGGTTTGCACTCACTGTAGTTGCTGATTTGGCTCATTCCTCCATGCTGATCTCATGAGCAGTGATGTTTTGGGGATGTCGCTAGGCAACTTTAAACTCCCGGCACAAATTTCCTATGGGGTTACGGTCTGAAGACTGGCTAGGTCCCTCCGGGAAATTAAAATGATTTTTAGGGAGCTACTCCTTCGTTGTCTGAGCATTGTGTTTGGGATCATTGTCATGCTGGAAGACCCAGCCACGTTCCATCTTCAATGCTCTCACTTCTTCCCTTAACACGGCTCAGTCATCCTGTTCCCTTTGCAAAAAACAGCCCCAAAGCATGATGCTACCACCCCCAGATCACAGGTGTCTTTTGTACAGATAACGGGGTCAAACATGTCAAATGAATACAGGTAATGATTAGAGGACTGAAGAGCTTCTTACAGAAGAAGTTACAGGTCTGTGAGAGCCAGAGATCTTGCTTGTTTGTGGGTGACCAAATAATTTTTTCCACCATAATTTGCGTTCACAAGACACTAATGCTAAAAAATAACACTTCCTGACTTCACTCATTCATTATCTTCCGCTTAATCCTGTACTAGGGTTGCAGTGGGGTTCCCAATGCCATCCAGGGGAGAACATTTCGGGCACTGGGCAGATACATCCAGGACGGGGCGCCAATCCATTGCTGGGCACACACATACGCATACACTATATGGGGCAATTAAGAGCATTTAATTTACCTTGAATGCATGCTTATGGACTGGGAGGAAACCGGAGAACCTGGAGGAAACCCACGCAGACACTGGGAGAACATGAAAACACCCAGATTGGGATTCAAACTGGGAATCTCCAGTGCCGAGAGGTGGACATGCCAAACACTAAGCCACTGTGCTGTAAACAATCCTAATTAATTTTAAAGGTATTTAATAATTATTACCTTTGTAGTCACTATGGATAAAAGCAACTGCTGAATTATCTAATGTAAATGTCAGTGTGTTATGTAGGTGTAAAACTAATTTGAAAAAGCTTATCAAACAGACTTTGCTGGTCTTAATGGAAAAAGAGAGGGCATTTTCCTAAACGGGTATCAAATATATTATAAAGGCTGAATGTTAATAACCCTGACTCAATCTCTGGTACATATTGTATCAGTCTCCAGCATTGGTGGATTTCAGCAGCCTTGGTTACGCTTTTCCATTGCATCAATGTCTGGATAAAAGCGCTCATGGTGTTCATCACTTACTGCTCCAAGAGTGATACAGGAAATAGATTTTCTATTGCATGTTGCACATTATTGCTTTGTCAGCTTAATGAAGGTTGTCAGCCTGTTTGATGTCGTTAGGCAGGGGATAGTTGCCAAGGAAATTTTCAGCAACGTCATTTCCTACTGATCCAACTCTGATCCCACCAGCTCTTCAAACTGAGTCATATGACTGATTTGTGTATCAACCAAAACACCTTCCCTGGCCAAAGTTAGTTTTGGTGAATTGGAGGCAGAAACTTTCTTTCTTGGGTCCACAAATGGTTTATGTACCACTTTCTTTTGCCCTGGACATGTTACTGACAAATTGACCAGTTCTTTTTAGTGTATTATGCTTATCTTTTTTATAATAAACAGAACATATTTTAAAACAATGGCGGTGATTTTTTATATTAGCAGTTCAAAACACCCAAAAGTGAAAAGTAGCAAAATCCCTGTCAACCAGAATAATTGAATTAATGTCTTAATCATGTTCACTTTTATTATTTTGATAGTTCAATATTTCTGTCAGGATTAGCAATCATTGGTTTTGTATTAAAAACATATTCTAAAACGATGGCAAGTCAAATCTTTTTTTGGAAATCTAAAAAAAAGAGAAAACAAAAAGCCTTTGTAGTATTGAGTGTATGCAGGTGCTTTTACTTCCAAGTCATTTCACTATTATACAAAATGGCATTATAAGCCTGAACTGAGCGTCTGATGTATTTTGCATATTTGAATTTCAGGTATAGCCTGTTTTTCTTTTAGGCTTTAGTTCTGGCTGCCGAATAAAGAGGTTCTGCGTAATGCCATTTCAACACCACATCTGCTGGACTGTGCTTTGAGCAAAAAAGCTCATAACAATTATTCCATGTAAACTAGTTTGCAGTATACCATTTCAGTATTTACTCAACATTTAAACTACAATATAAAGTGAAATCTGTAGTTTTCATCCTCATCATACAGAGACCTTTTGTTTCCATATTTGCTTAGTTAACAAAATGTACATGGCAGGACAAAATGATGACCCATCAGTTGGTGTTGAGAAAATTCATTGTAGTTGTAAAGTATTCATTTAGTTTTTTAGTCTAAGAACGTATGTAGTGTACTGATATTAGTGAACTATATTTTAGGATGTAATGAATCTTAATCATTTGTATTTTTCTCTATGGGCTTGTGTTGTTTTTCGTCATTTATGAATGTATAAGACTAATCAAAGCTAGTAGTAAAAAAAAGAAACTGTTAAAAATAATGCATACAGCAGGTGAAATAAGTCACCATTTTTCTCAGTAAATATATTTCTAGAGGTGCTATTGACATGAAATTTTTACCAGATGTCTGTAACAACCCAAGTAATCCATACATACAAAGAAATCAAACCATAGATGTCCAGAAATTAAACTATGTGTAATTATGTGTAACATTCAGAAGTTTAGAAATCCTTCTGTAACCAATGATATCATTATGGTTTGCAACAATAAGGTTGCGAAGGTCTTGAGAGAGCTCTTTACTTTTACTCATCATGAGATGTTTCTTGTGTGATACCAGGCCATCATTTGGGACTGAACCAGCTGATATGAATAAGCACTGACAAGGGGCAGGATTCCTTTCTAATTACTGAGAGAGTTCAGCTGGCGTCTTGGCTTTCCATGCTTTTTTGCATCTCCATTCTTCACATGTTCAAAACTTTTTCCCTGTGCCATTCCACATAATTACACAAAATTTAATTTCTGGACATCTATGGTTTGATTGTATGTATGGATTACTTTGGTTGTAACCGAGATCTGGTGAAAATTTCATGTCAATAACACCTCTAGAAATATATTTACTGAGAAAAATGGTGACTGTTCAATACTTATTTCTGTATTGTGTATGTGTTTGAATAAGTAATTGTTTGCCCAGCAATGGATTGGTGCCCTGTCCTGGGTGTATCTGCCTAGCGCCCAAAAAGTGGGCATAGGGAATCCCAGTCCCCAGTCCCTAGTACAACTGCTATTGCTGAAACCCAAAATCTTTTCATTTTGACACCAGTGCGCCTGATATGTAGAAAGGTAATTAATTTACATAATTTCATCCAAAAACTTTCATAGATTATAGGTTTGGAGCCCACAATTTAAACTATTTTAATTATTAGTTTATTTTAACATAATTTGGGCTTCCATGTTATAAACCCCATAAAAACTGAAATGCAAAAACATTTTATACTGTGGGGAAATTAGCCCAATATTTGTTTCGGATGCAGTGTCTGGTGCAGGCGTTGGTTACTTCCACTGAGGATCTGTATGGAGATGCAGATTTCATCTTCCAGCAGGACCCGACCCTTGCCCATGCTTTCAGAAGCACCAAAACCTGGTTTGATGCCCGTGCCATCACATCATAGTGCTTGACAGGCCAGCCAACTTAATTCCAGTTGAGAATTTATCGGGTATTTTCAAGAGGAAAATGAGGGGCACCAGACCCAACAACAAAAAAGAGTTGACAGCAAGCATAATGGAAATCTGGGCTTTCATAAATCCCAGGCACTGTGACTTTATGAAAGTAAAATTTTATGAATGAAATTATGAGAGTTAACTAACTAACTAACAAATTATCGTCGTTGGGGTCAATAATTACTTCCTCTGTGCCTCTTTTAAATGTAAATAAAGGATATGCACATTCCTCCATAAAAGTCCAGAAGAGGAACTGTTTCCAGGTAGTCTCAAAATGTGTTTCATAAAGAAATTACACTTTCTTAAAAAAAAGTAATAAAGTAACATCCAGTAATGAATTAGATAAGGGTCACCGAATTCAATGCTGATCTTTTTTTTTTTTACAGAACATAGCAATAGTAAGGTTTATTGTTTTACACGTTACATTCTCTAACAGGGGAGTGTTGCCTATCACGCTCTGTATGCACAGCTGAGCAAGCAAGATTTCCCAAAACAAACAAAAATAAACAGTCATGTTTTGATTCCGTGCTTTTGACCTAAGCCATCTGTCTGTGGATCACTGCATTACAAGTGATTACTAACAAGGTATTCAAGCTGCCAGCTGTTACACAATAAAACATACCCGCATTGTGTATTTAATGCTTTGTATAGCTCTAGCTATAGTAGCTAAAATAAATGTCAGATTAATCTTTTTAAATTCTGCAATACCAGCAAAAAAGAGGAAGGTTAAAACAAAAAACATTTTCAAATAGCGGTTAATACCGTTAAAATTCCAAAAAAGTAATTTTGTAATGTAAAGTGTACCAAAATACACCACAATAGTTCCCAAAGTTGTTCAACACTAGGATCAGCACTTATTAGGTCATGCTGAGTCTCAATTCCTTCTTCCTGTTCTTTCTCAGGGGTTTTTTGGTCTTTCCCATGGGGTTCTTCAGTAATAAGGATAAATAAGCATGTCTCTAATGAGCACTTACAGATGTGGCTTTGGGAGATCAGTACTTCTGTAGTGATTACAGAGAAGCCCAGAAGCCTAAGGCTGTCTTTTCATAAGGATCAGACAAGATCTTTAAATGTTTACACACTCACCTGCAGGAAATGGTGGTTTGAAACTAGAAAACTACCTGTTTTATACTTCCCTAAAGAATCTTGTTATAATGGCATTGCCATAATAAAAGTCAGGTCCAACAACGGCACACGATAATGTGAAAATTTCTAAATTTTTGAGTTTTAATTATGATTTTAAACAAGGATAATTACTTTTGAATTGTTAATAGAGATGTAAAATTGTAATGACGATTGATTGTAATCAAAATCATACAAGCTTATGCATTAGACTGTTAACTAAATGTTACCATAAAATGTATATTTTAGAATGTATATTTTGAATACAGTGGCGGGCCGTGCATTTTACACCTAGGCCTTCAGTAATAATACAGTACTATGCATACAAACACAGTGATATTTGGGAAGTTTATTGGATTTACATGAAATTATATCAGTATTTGGTAGATCCTCCTTTTGCAGAAATAACAGCCTCTAAAACCTTTCTGTAGCTTTCAATGAGAGTCTGCATTCTGGTTGAAAAGGGTTCTTTTGCATTACTCTCCCATACAGCCTCTCCTTGTGCAAAATGTTATGAATAGTTGAACGATGCACAGTGACACCATCTGCAGCAAGATGATGTTGCAGGTCTTTGGAGATGGTCTGTGGGTTAACCAAGACTGTTCTTGCCACACTTTGCTCTGCCTATCTGAGATTTTTCTTTGCCTACCACTTCGGACCTTTATTTGAACTGTGTCTCTGGTCTTCTATTTCCCCACAAGGGTCCACAAATGTATACACTTGCCTAATTTAGTTTGAATAATTATTGCACACTTTCTTTAAACCCTATAAACTTTATTTAACTTCTGCTATATGATATACACTGATCAAACATATAAAGGGAACACCAAAATAACCCATCCTAGATCTCAATGAATAAAATTTCAATTGAAAATCTTTAGTTAGTAGATAGTGGAATGCGTTGAGAACAAAATTATATTAAAATGATCAAAATGTAAATCAAAATTATTATCCCATGGAGGACTGGATTTGTAATCATACTCAAAATCAAAGTGGAAAATCAAATGACAGGCTCATCTAAATTCAGTGGAAATTCCTCAAGACAAGTTAAAATGAGGCTCAGTTGTGTGTGGCCTCCACGTGCATGTATGACATCCTTACAATGGATGGACATGCTCCTGATGAGGCGGCGGATGTTTTCTCCTATGGCCCACTCCATGTCTCCTGGTATCTGCGCCATGCTCTGGACACTGTGCTGACAGACACAGCAAACCTTCTTGCCAAAGCTCGCATTGATTTGCCATCCTGAATAAGCTGCACTACCTGAGCAACTTCTGTGGGTTGTAAACACCGCATCATGCTACCTCTATGGTGACAGAACTGACAACATGCATAAGTGACAAAAAAAGCCAGAAAGGATGAAAACAGAAAAAAGGTTACCACCTGCAAAACCACTTCTTTGCTGTTTGCTTTTACGTGTTGCTTCCCAACTGGAAAGGTTGATTTCACAGAAGTGTGGTTGACTTGGAGTGTTGTTTAAGTGTTCCCTTTTTTGAGCAGTGTATTTAACTGAAATGGCTGATCCAAACAATCAATGATTTATAAATAAAAGAGAGAAGGCTTTAAAGGCCCTGATGACCCGCCACTGATTCAATATTTTGGGACAACCAGAAAAGAGACTGGATATCTGATTTATTTAAACACAGTTTAAAATGATTGATGTGATGTTACTGTATGACCAAGACCTACTAACCTGGCCTGGCCGGAGAGGGAGATGAATAACTTAGACTTTTTAACATTCTAAAACAATATTCACTATTGTACAGTGTGGGGACTTCATTATTTTCATCATATTTACCCAGGCCAGCACATAATGAGACAATTTATTAAAAACATTCTTATGTCTGTTACGCTGCGCGAGTAGAGAGCCAAAGGAGAGCTCGGAGCGGCGAGCTGGAAGAAGCAGGTTGCCAGATGACGGTGAATGAAAAAGGATATTTATTTAAGTGCCGCGGACCACGCAGACACGGAGCAAGGCAAACACGCAAACGTAACATATA